>CAUYPK010076290.1:0-19050 GCA_963574355.1 Loris lydekkerianus
GGGTAAGATCACTCTGCATTCAGTCAACCTAAGACAGGGACCAAACCATTGATGTTTGTATCCCCATGACGGGTAAGACTGAAACTCCAAGAGCAGGCAACCTAAGACAGGGGCTATGTTTTTCCGCCATACAAAAAACAAAAGAGGGAATTGTTGGGCCCTGCCATGTGCCTAAGGCCTAGTGCAACTTCCCGAGCCTGACTAGAAGTAGATCCATCAAGCTACTTCGGCGTAGCAATGACTCAGCAAGGCCCGGGCTGAAACTGCCTCTACCTAGATACAGCCAATGTGGTACCATGCCACTGGCCCAACCCTGTCACTCACCTCTTCCCCCGCCTTCTTTCCCCACCCCTTCTCCACAATAAAAAAAAAAATAAATAAATAAATAAATAAATAAAAAATAAAAAAAAAATAAAAGTTGATATGGCACTCAAAATCAAATTAAAAAAAAAAAACATAGAAATGAATGAATGAAGATTGAGAAAAAGTTCCATGAACAAAGTATCAGTACAATTTATAAATAAATCCTGTAATGAGAAGCCAGCAAAACATTTGACACATTGAATACAATGTGGAAAGAATGAGCAATTATAGATTATAAATTACAAGTGAGAAAGTAATTTTTACAAAAAATTGAAAGAAGTATTAAAAAACACCATTTCTTAAGGTAATTGATTTTAAATGTTTTAAAAGAAGTGACATATTTATAGGTCTAAAGAGGAGAACTGGAAAGAAGTAGCATGAGAGAATTTGGGCGGTGATGGAATTGCACTGTTCACTGATGACAGTGGTACACATGAAAATCGGCTTTAGTCAGAACTCAAAGTCATAAAACATTCAACTAGGACTGTAGAAGAACCCTATATGAAATAATGACTGTGAAATGAATCTTTATTACAAATAAATAACAAAATCACATTGATACAGGTGGGGAAGAAAAGTGCTAACTTAATTTACTTTGGAAGATGCTATTTAGGATTCTGTGAAACTAAAAGCAAGAGTGAAAGAATGAGAGTGAATGACCTCTGAGACATGGTCTTTCTTCTTCACCAATGTGTCCTAAATGGACTACATCCATTTGGAGAAAAAGACAACTTCTTCAAAGTTGTACAGAGAAATAATTCAGTTGTGAAGATATGTCCATGGCTGAACAAAAATGCTACATATGATAGTAATCGTGGTCTTGCATAAAAATGGGAAGGAAATTAATAAATTCGTCATGGCGTAGGAAAGGTCATACAAGCATAAAACCAATAGTAGTATGACTATAGAAAAATATCAATAAGTTAATTATATATTCAACTTAAATTAAAAGAAATATTGGGACAGAGACCTCAAAAATATCCTAAATAAGCGTGGATGACATTTTAACTTCTTTGAAATTGTCCGTGCACATTAGCAGATTGAATTTTCCAAATAATTATAAAATTATCAATATCTTTAGTTTTATTTAACTTGACACTTAAAGGGTTGTGTAGAGAAAAAAATTCTGGAGCAAAATATGTCAACGTATCAATAGGTCGTATATCTTAGTAAAGATCTATGGTTGATGGAGATTCTCTACTTTCCAAATTTTCCACAATTTTGAGACAAAAATAAAAAAATACATTATCTGAAGGATAAATTGTTAACATTTATTTTAAAATTATATATAAATGCATCAATGTTTGAACAATATTTTGAAAAAATATATAGATAACAAGAATACTTCTTTACCCATTATCCTTAGTTATGCTTGAATGGCAGACATCCGGGAATAGGAAGGAAATGTGGCTGGGGGCTTATTCTCCCCAGCTCCTGTCCCTGTTGAGGTAGCTAACTATCAGTTAAAGCATTGCCTTACCAAAAGCATTAAATTTGTACCTTTTTCTGGTGGGAAACAGACTTATGTAAAAAGTAAAATCTTCAAATTTTAGAGAGATGAAAATCAAAAGACTAATTTGTCCTGGCCATGTTACCATTTGGCTGTGGTCTCACCAAGCAAGCAGTTATAGCAGCTGTCATAAACGCTGCCCTGAAGACTGGATCAAAAATAAAATTTAATGTTTCTAGTGTATGATAAAACCAGGATGAAACTATAAAAATACTTGAAGAAAGTGCAGGGAAAACTCTTGAAGAAATCGGCCTGGGTAAATATTTTATGAGGAGTACTCCCCAGGCAATCGAAGCAGTATCAAAAATACACTATTAGGTATTTCATTTTCTTTGAACATTTCCTTTAAAACTAATAGAACACCAGGTACAGTGGCTCATCCTGGAATCCTAGCACTCTGGGAGGCCAAGGTGGGTGGATCACTTAAGTTTGAGACCAGCCTGTGCAAGAGCAAAATCTCATCTCTACTAAAAATAGAAAAACTAGGGCGGCACCTGTTTTCAGTGGGTAGAGCACTGGCCCCATATACCGAGGATGGTAGGTTCAAATCTTTTGCTAAAACAGCAACAACAACAACAACCAAAGCCAGGTGCTCTTGTGGGTGCCTGTAGTCCCAGATACTAGGGAGGCTAAGGCAAGAGAATAGTTTAAGCCCAAGAGTTGGAGGTTGCTGTGAGCTGTGATGCCATAGCACTCTACTGAGGGTGACATAGTAAGGCTCTGTCTCAAAAAAAAAAAAAAAAAAAAGAAAAGAAAAGAAAGAAAGAAAAAAGAAAAAAAGAAAAACTAGCCAGATGTAATGACATGTGCCTGTAGTCCCAGCTACTCAGGAGGTGAAGGCAAGAGGAACTCTTGAGCCTGAGAGTTTGAACTTGCTATGGTGATGTCAGTACTCTACCTGGGTGATTGAGGAAGACTTTGTATCAAAAAAAAAAAAAAAAAAAAAAAAAGGAAAGAAATTAATAGAACAAGCAGACAAATAATAGTTAAGGGCACAGAAGATTTGATTAACATGCTTAATAAGCCTGACAAATTAGGTAGTAGAGAAAAAGTACACATTGCCTTCAAATGCACACAAAACACTCACCAACATGAACTATACATACATAAGTTTGTGAAGGAAGTCTCAATACATTCCAAAGAATCAGTATTATTTAGATCAACTTCTCCCAACTTATATAAAATTTTAAAAAGTGAAAAAGATCTATTTATACAATCTCATGTGGATAAAAACTGAAAGCAAAACAAAAGATGACTAAATTATTTTTTGAATAAAGAAGAGTGAAAGAAATTATTAAATATTTTTAATTGAATGACAACAAAAGTACTACATGAGAAAATTTGTAAGAGACCAATAGCAATATGTAGAGGTAAAATTATAGCATTAAGACTACTCATTAGAAAACAACAAATGAGTTAATTTCTGATTCAATACAAAAAATGATAAGAGTAAACCCAAGCAAGCAAGTAGACAAACAAAGCTCTGGAGATAAGGGAAGAAATAAATGAAATACAGGAAAATACAAAAATAGAGATGATAAATAAAACCAAATATCTGGTTATTTGAAAAACTTACAATATAGATGAGCCAATAGTAAACCAATCAAGGAGAGAGATTCAAGTAAATAAAAACATAAAATAAAAATAGAAGATGAAATAGACACATTTCTATAAAAACAAAATATTTAAATTGACATAAGAAGTAGAACATTGGAATAGTGCAATAGCCAAATCACCAAAACCTGAACAACACTTTGAGGTAAGCACTGTTACTCCCCCACCACACAGATGAGAAAACTAAGGAATTGGTTATATGAGCAACTTGCCCAAGGTCACAGTACACAGGTAGAATTTGAACCAAGCAGTCCGATTCTATAGACATCACTCTTTACCCCAGTGGCAGTTAATTCCATGTGTTAACTTGACTGGGCCCCTGAGTGCCCAGTTTAACCATTGTTTCTGAGTGTTTTCAGATGAGGTTAATATTTGAGCCTGTAGACTCAGTACAGCTGAATGCCCTCCCCAATGTAATCCAATCCTTTGAGGGTCTGAGTAGAACAAAAGAAGGAGGAATTAACCCCTTTTGCTTCCTGCCAGCCTGCACTCATCTTATCTTCTGTCCTTGGACAGGGATTTACAAAGTCTGACAATTAAGTTTACCAACGAGGGCATCTAGTCCCCCTTCAAAGCAATTTTGGAACTCTTTTCCTGGAATGGCCATCAGGGCTGTTGTATTACTCTTGATGTCCTGAATGTTGTGAAAATGTCTCCTTTTCAATATTTCCTTTATTTGGGGGTAGAGAAAATAGTCACTAGGGGCTAGCCATATCAGGTGAGTAGGGAGAGTGTTCTAATATAGCAATTTGTGTTCTGGCTAAACACTCTCTGACAGTGCTGTGTGAACTGGTGCATTGTCCTGAGGTAAAAGCCATGAATTGTTGGCCAAGATTTTCAGTTAAGATTTTCCTGCTTCTCTATCAATGTTTACTTTGTCTGCTATGCTTCTCATAGTCAGCCATTATTTTGATGCACAATTTGACAAATTTTTGCAATGTTTTTGTCAGTTCTGCTCATTACTGGTCCTCCTAACCTCTATTTATCGATGACACTTTCTCTCCCCTCAGAAAAATGTTTAATCCATTTGTATACTGCTGTTTTCTTCATGGATTATCCCCATAAACTGGGACTAACATGTTCCTGATTTCACTTGCATTCTTGCCAAGTTCAACAAGAAATTTAATGCTTGTTTGTTGCTCTAATTCAAGTTCTGACATTCTTGCAATGGCAAAAAAAAAAAACAAACCCACACAACAATAATGAATATCACTGAGCAAGACACTGCTACATGTTGACAGGAACACAGTCTTCCATCAGTCTGTGAAAGACTGATATCTAAGGTTATGAAAGCTAACCAAGTTGTTTTTACAGTGCTGCCAATGTAAGAGCACAGTGGCAAGTTTGCAAACTTAATTGTCAGACCTCGTATACCTTCAGCCTCCTTGGTTCTCAAGCTCTTGGATGTAGATGAATCCCACCACCTGCTTTTCTGGGTCTCCACTTTGCAGAGGGCAGATTGTGAAACTTCTCACCCTCCATAATCATGACACCTAATTTCTCACGATAAACCTTTTCTTATATATATTCTATTGGTTCTGTCTCTCTGAAGAACCCTGAATAATAGAATAACAAGACCCCCCATACTTTACCGTTTTGAGCAATAAGATAAATTTTATGATGGTGATCAGGAACCCTGTCTTTCATCTCTGCATCACCATGCCAAGCATATCAAAGAGGCTTTATTACATTTAAAATAATTAGGAAATTTTTACAAAGTTAAACATTCACATGTCTAAAGGTACTGAAATGTTCTTCTATAGAGGCCTTCCTTCTATCCCTACCCTGGGAAACCTTCCCTAAGGTAATGCTATCACTTCCTTGTGGATCCTTTTAGAAATATTTCATGCACATATAAAAACATATATTCTTTTTTATTTTTTAACTAATGAATAGCACATATACACATACTTCTGCTCCTTCCTTCTTGCACCTTAACAATATATCTCGGAGATCATATTAATTCACTGAAAATATCCTCATTCATTTAGCATTTGAAAATATTCCATTGTGCATTATACCATAATCAATTTTACATGGCTAGAACAGTAAGCTGTTTTCCAATCTTTTACTTCAAATAATGCTACAGTAAATATGTCATTGTGTTCATGTGCAAATAAATCTGAAATACATATTTGTTCCAGTTACTAAAGCTGTATAACAAATTACTCCAAATCTAAGTAACCTAAAATGGCTACCACATTTATTTTTGCTCACAAATCTGCAATTTCCACAGGCAGAGCTCAGTGAGAAGGGGTCATCTCCAACCGGCTGGGCAGCTCACAGGTTGGGGAGCCCGGTCCTCTGGAGTCTTGCTCACTCACAGGGCTAACAAATGATGCTGACTAGTGGCCAAGACCTTAGCTGGGAGCAGACCTTACATGTGGCCTTTTCAAGTAGCCCAGGCATCCTCACAACATGATAGCTAAGCTCCCAAAGGGGCATTCTAAGAGAAAGAGCCAGCTGTGGGAGCCAAACATGCAGCAAGCCAATTCCAAAATCCCACCTGCTCCAAGCAAAGCAAAAGAGGGTCCACCTGTCAATAGGGCATGGCAAGATTCTGGAAGAGAATATATTAATAAGTCCAGAAACACTGTTGTCACCATTTTTGGAAAATTTACTCTGCCTACAATATATTTCCAGAAATGGAATTTCGTGATCACGGATAGGCACAGTTTTAATTCTGTTAGGTGTGCTAAGTTACCCTCCAGAGAAGTTGTACCAATTCGCTTTCAACGCGGCATTAGAAAGGAAGGATGAAATGAGCGGAACCCGTGAAATTGGTCTTCAGAATATGAGCTTCACCTTCTAGCCACTGGAGGGCGGTGTTTCCCCACCGACGCGCAGGGAGGCCCAGCCCTGGGAAAGGTGTGTTAGGACTGAAATTTCGCTTGAGGGTTAGCGAGGAAGCGAGTCCTCCAACATCCAGATCCCTGGATGTCTTTAATAAACTTTTAGAGGGAAGATGGGAATCAAACTTTCTATTTATTCTGGTTTTTACAGCTCACGAAGCCTCTGACTCTATGTAAAGTCCTTCATGGGAACCACAGGCCCAGAACTCAGAGCTCCTCTCTTCAGGCACTGAGGCGGTTCATGCAATTCCTTCAAAGGCAGATTTCCAAATGGTTTTAGTTTTGAACCTGCGAATGTCTGGGCTTGTGCCACAGCCCTGGGGAAGCAGGGACAGGGCTCCTCAGAGGTGGTGACTCTGCCCCCGTACCTCTCAGGGATGATGGGTCCCACGCGCACTCTGGTGGAGCCCTGAGACGTGAGCTCTGGTCCTGGCCCACCTCCTCCCCAGCCCGCGAAGGCCTTGGGGCCGGGGCGTGGCTTTCTGGGGCTGGAGCCTCAAGGGAGACCCTCCACCCTGCAGGGTTCGCAGGGCAGACACAGCCTGCTCCTCTCTGTTGTGTACAAGGACTGCTGCTGACCTCCACGTCCAGAGATCCTGGGCATTCGGAAGGCACTGGTTCACCAGCTGCCCATCCACGACACCCCCAAATGCTCCAGCACTCCTGTCCCCCACCCACCCACCGCGCAGACCCAGGGCCACCTGTGACCAGTCCCAGGTTCCTGTCTTCCTAAATACTCTTCTATGGCTGTGCAGGGACAAAGCAGGGCATTTCAGCAAGGCAGCTTTGATGTCAGGATAATCTCATTGTTGTAATTTTTTTTTTTTTTTTTTTTTTTTTTTTTTGAGACAGAGTCTCACTTTGTCACCCTGAGTAGAGCTGTAGCGTTACAGCTCACAGCAACCTCACTCTTGGGCTCAGGTGATACTTTTGCATCAGCCTCCCTAGTAGCTGGGACTACAGGTGCCCACCACAATGCCTGGTTTTTTTTTTTTGTTGTTGTTGTTGTTGAACAGGCCCCGGCTGGGTTCCAACCTAACAGCCCCCGTGCATGTGGCCTGAAACCTAACCACTGAGCCCAGTGTGTAAACTTTTTTAAAAATCCAGTGTGCCAGACAGATGTCCCCCTACCCACCTAGGGTGTGTGTACCTCAACCAGAGGTCCAGGGCCAGGCTGGAGGGGCGGGGGTAAGGCCAGTGAAGCTGTGGAGGATCCCTGGTGTGGAGGGTGAGTGGTTCAGGGATAACAATTTGCTTCTAGACCCACACTCCAGCAGCTTATGGACTAGCCCTGCAGCTCATCTCTGCATCATGGCCTCCAGGTGGCAGAGAGAGCTGAGGTCAGGGTCTTCCTCCTGCCAAGGCCTCCAGGGCCACGGAGGAGCTAGACACCCCAGGGGCTACATGTGCAGCTCCAGGAGGGCTGGCCCGGCCCAGGTTTCTCTGGGTGCAAGGGATGGCAGTACCCACCTCCTGGAAACAGACAGCTTGTGTATTAAATCAGACAGCAGCTTCCACCACCCTGCCCTCCTCTGGCTTCCCAGCTCACCGCTTAAATACTGCTCCCCCAAAAGTTCCTTCTTCCAAGTGGGAAATGCAAGGACCACATGGTCACCCTCACAGCAGGGGCAACCATGCTGGGGCAGACCCTCTCTCCAGGGCCGCAGCCTCCCCGCAGCAGTGGCGCCTCCTTTCTGCAACTGTGTGAACTGGTCTGGAACCCCGGGGGGTGCTGGGCTTGGTTTCTGTCATTGTCCCTCCAGGGGAAGGTCAGGCCTGAGTGATCCCGGTTAGGGCCTACTCACTGAGCCCTGCAGCCCTGACTGGGGATTCCGGGCTTCTCTGTGTTGGGGGAGAGGGTGAGCCCAAAGCAGCGGAGTGGGGGGCACTCTCCTTCCCATGTTCCCCTGTGCTTCTCCCTGTACACACTGAGGCCCCAGCTCCTGCCCCTGCTGGTCCTGAAGGGAGACATTTGTCCTAATCTGTTTTCACAATTTTTCTTTCTTCCAAGGCCTCAGAACAGACCACCCTGCTCTCTTTGAACACTGGGTGGGAATGACTCCAGCAGCCTGACAGATGGGCAGTATCCACCTCTCAACCACTGGACATACTGTGCCCATCAGGGCCACCTGGTTAAACACAGACATTGCCTTTGTCAAGAGAGAGGTCCAGGGCCCACACCGGAGAGTCAGTTAGTCTCTGGCCATTTGTCCTAGCAATGGATAGATAACCGTGATTCTTAGGTGGGGGCCAAGAGTGTTTATTCTGTTTCCCATTTGAAGTCGTTTAACTAAATGGGAAAGTGGCCCCTGGGGAGGGGCTTACATCTGAGGGCATTTGGAAACATCCCCAAGGGAAGCTGGTCAGGAACAGGAGAAGAAACCTTCCTCTCTGCTAAATATGACAGACCCCAGCCTGCTCCCAACAAAAGCATCTTTGTCAAAGTCACAACCCAGAGAAAGTCAGTGCATCCCTTTGCTTTAAGGCCTCCTATGATGCTGTCCAGGTTGGGGCCAAGGGTTGGAGTTCCTGCCACTGTTATTCCTGGCCTCTTACATCTCCACCCCCACTGGAAAAGGGAGCTGGCTGAACTAGGAGGGAGACCCGGGGAGCACACAGCCAGAGGAGTGGGAATGGGAGCCAGGGAGGGACCTGCAGGAGCACTTTGCCAATGGAATCCATGAATCCAGGAGAGAAACCCAGAGACACTGTGCACCTACAGCTACCTGCCTACCCGACGCCAGCCACACAGACTCACAGTGGTAGAAGGAGAGTAACACTACTTTCTCCCCACTCCCCCCAGGTAAGGCCCCTGCAGTGCATGACACCAGTGGGGGCAGTCCACAGCAAAAGTCAGGCCCAATGTCTTTGCTCCCCCGGCACAGAGGGCCAGAGTGGAAAAGAGCTTCTAACCCACCTGCTGCAGGAACATGAACACCCCATGTGCTTTATGCAGCCCAGACCCATTGGTCTGACCAGGTGGGAAGCATGAGGGTACTTCTCACCAGGGGGCTTGGAATCGTGGAATCAGACTACCAGATGTGAACTTGACCTTGGCGATCTGCTTCCCTGCACCTGGGGTACAAAGATGAAAATGACTGGGTCATAACCTAGCCCATCTCCATGGGTGGGCCCCAACTGCTGTCAACCTGTCACCAGAGTGACAGCCCCAGACAGAGAGGCTGCAGGCCCTGTCTCAGGTCTGTGAGACAATGACAGTCATCCCACCAGACCTGGTTCGTGGCAGGTAGCATCTTTGAGCTTCTATCAACCCTTACTGTGGCATAGCTTCTTAACTTCAACGTGCCCCTTAAAAATCCCTTGTCGGTTACTGGATAAACTGGGTCCTGGGGTCCTCTGCTCAAGGTTTTGATTCATACATTTGGGAAGGGGCCTGGAAAGCTGCATTTTAACAGGCACCCCACATGATTCCAACGTA
This sequence comes from Loris lydekkerianus, assembly GCA_963574355.1. NCBI lineage: Eukaryota > Metazoa > Chordata > Mammalia > Primates > Lorisidae > Loris > Loris lydekkerianus. The sequence continues at coordinate 9,779 of CAUYPK010076290.1, forward strand.
GGTGGTGTGCCAACGACCCTTGCAGAAGGTTCAGTCTCAGCTGAAAAGGCATCAAAGGTGACTTGCTACCTAGCTCCTTCCCTGGCATTCAGGGGTACCTCAGCTCAGACACAATGTACAACTGCTTTGGAGAGGGCTTGCTCCTTTATTAACGTCCATGGGCTTTCTGCATCCCTCAAACTTCCCCCAAACCCGATGTAGGTGGGTCTCACTAGGCTGGTAATGGAAGCACTGTGAGAGGAGGATGGGCCACCAGCTGGCAGCTTAGGGAGAACAGGAGCCACTGCAACTGGGGGCCTCAGGGACCAAAGGCCTCTGCCAGGAAGGAGCCTGGCAAATGAGGTTGTGCAGGTGGAGGAGGCTCATAGATGGTGACATGACAAGCCACCCAGAAACCAGGGAAAGGAGAAACATAGCTGCCAAAATCAACATAATGCTGCAGCCAGTGCAAATAGAAGTGCAGGAAAGTGCCCTAAAGCAGAGCTGCAGAAGCCGGCATGGGTTCCCGGGGAAGGAAGGACTGGGCAGGCACTCTCAGGGGACAATTACCTTCTGTCCCCACCCCCAATGCACACACCACTGAAACTGTCTAACTTGAAAGCTAAATGAATGCCCAAGTCTTTGAAATACTAAGACATTTCAAAGAAGCTGAGAGTTGGCACCCTGACTTAATTATCAAGATCTTAATGTCTAGACTTCAGGGGAGTAGAAAGTACATTTTGAGCCAGTCACATACACACATGCATGGGAATGTCTTATAAATGTAGATGCTAAGTGACATCCACACACTGAGGATATGCAGGCTACCTTATCTCCAGCTGCTTGAGTTCTTTTTAAACTGGTTTTAGGCCAGAGTGGCTGAAGCACACATCCTAGAATATTAAATACTTTTAAATGTCACGTCATGGTAAGTGCCACTCTGTAGGCTTAAAATTACCCTCAAATGGCACATTTTATTTTCCTTCATGGTAAGTTATCTTCCATTTCACTATTTCTAACTAATCATGGTGCTGTGTGTCTGTACTGAGAGCTAATTACTCAAATCACAAGCACACAGGGTGAATGCAGTGGGAGACTTAGAAAAACCACAAGCAAATATTCATAGGATGGTGCTACTGTTTTTTGGCAAATCAACGTCCAACTGTCAGCTCTGCAAAGCAAGTATTTGAAAGCAAATCTCTTTATCGTCTATGTCCCTACTGAGATACCTTCACAAGTTACTCATGCCACCAAATTAAATATCTATGTTCTCTCAAGCTTGTGACAGGACTGTCTCTACAGAATACACCAAGAGAGGACAGTGCCAGGTGCTCCAACAATGTAACCACTTAAGCAGTGATGATGTCAAGCAGTGCTTTTTAAACTTTAAGGCAGTGGAATCCTTTTTCCAAAGGAACTCCCTAATGAAAAGTAAATATTTGTATCAAATTTTCCTGAATCTGTGTTAACACACAATGAAAACGTTAACAATTTTCATTTAACATTAACATGTTTCATTAAAAACATTAACATTTAATGTGGTGAACATTAAAATTGAAGCATAAAAAATTAACAAATTAAATTTTTAACAAAATTTAGAATTTGTTCATCTCAATCCTTGCATTACTCGTGTACTGTTTTGCTCACACAGTTTAGAGAACTTTCTGATTTATGGAGATAAGGAGACACTGACAAGCATAGTTGGTATTCTGAGGTGTTCCTTGCAACACTAATATACCATTACGTTAAATAAAAACATCACAATTTTTATTGTGGGGTCCTTGCAAAAACAAGTTTGCCTGGCAGAAAAATGGAAACAGTCATTTGTTATAATTTGATATTCAACATCAGTTTACATTTTTTAAATTGCATTTAGAATCTTCTATTATTAACAGTCTCGCGCAGGCTAGATGGCAGTGGCTTCACTGCAACCTCCAACTCTAGGGTTCAAGCGACCCTCCTTCCTCAGCCTCCCAAGTAACTGGGACTATAGGCACACATCACCATGCCTGCCTAATTTTTTGTAGAAAGGGGCTCACTTTTGCACAGGCTGTTTTTGAACTCCTGACTTCAAAGTAATCCCCTGCCTCGGGCTCCCAGAGTGCAAGGATTACAGGCATGAGCCACCACACTCAGCCCACATTCAGAAATATTTCTGAAAATAAACTTTGCATCTAACATTTTCAGAAGGAGGCTCCCAGGAATGGAGAACTGGCTCATTCCAGACCAATTCTGCACAGAAAATAATTATAAACTAGACAAAGTACACCTCACAACTACTGAAGGCATTGGACAGAAATCAAAAACAGACTCGAAAGGGCAGCTGATGTTTGGCAGAAGGAAAAAACTTTGAGTCATTTCCTATTTTTTAAAGGCATTTTACTAAGGGCATCTCCAGTCTTGCCAAGCTGGACAGCTAAGCCTGAACAGAAAATCTTCAGTCTTGTCTTACTGGCTTAAAAACTGAGCGTAACTAAAACAGACAGAAAGGGAGGAAGGATCCTGGAAATGAGACCCAGAGAAGGAGATACAAAAATTCTGAGTAAAACTGCCTAGCTATCTGGGGGATCCTTTAATCAGGCATAAGCAAGCCAACTCCAAGCAGCCTGGGTAAGGCTAAAAGAATTCAGAAGATTTCCACTATAATCCATTATGCATGTGTGTATGGAGGGTAGGTGAGAGCTTAATTCTAGCCATATTAACTGTCCCTCTTTAATAAAATATCAGTACTTTTCTACCTGGGCATTGTGGCAGGCACCTGTAGTCCCAGCTACTTGGGGGGCTGAGGCAGGAGAATCGCTTAGGTCCAGGAGTTGGAGTGCTGTGAGCTGTGACGCCACAGCACTCTACTGAGGGTGACGTAGTGGGACTATGTCTCAAAAAAAAAAAAAAAAAAAAATCAGTACTTTTCAGAGGAATCTAATAGAATCGATAGTCTCTAAAATGTATCATTCACAAAGTTCAAACCAAAAACTACAAGGTGTGCACTTAAGAGTAAAAACAATCAATAAAGAAAATGCCCAAATGTTGGAATCAGCAGGCAAATATTTTTAAAGAGCCAGTAAAACTATGTTCAGAAATGTAAAGAATATAAGCTTATAAGAAATGAACAATAAATGAGAGGAAATTCTAGAGTAAGATAATACAAATATCTGAAGTAAAGAGATAAGCTTAAGAGCAAATTGCAGATGACAGAATAAAGGGTCAGTGAATATGAAGATAGAATAAAAATTATCCAATTTACAGGACAGGAAAAAAAAATATTTCAAATTATAAGGGCCTCAAGGACTTGTAGGCCATTACAGAAGGTCTAATATATATATATATATAATTAGATTGGTATTATAATAACCCAAATCCATCCGTTCATCTCATCATTCAGTAAGCGGAGGCTGGGCACTGTGCTAAGGTCCTCAGCACAGTGTGACGTTTGCTATGGCAGGGTACGCTTCACAGTGTCGCCAAGGGAAAGCAGCTCCCACTGGAACCCTGCCTTCCAGTCTGGCTCTCCCTAAGTGGCTTCTCTACCCCACCTGGACTCCCGCTTGTCCCCAGTGTAATTCTGCCCTAAGATGGAGTTTTATGTCTACCAAGGTCCCTGAGTGAGCAATTTTACTTCACTCTAATCTTCTAGTATATAAAACAGAATGTCCACGAGAAAGGACTATTTTAAGGATTAAGTAAAAACATCTCATAAGCAAAAAATGGTACAGAGTCTTCGTCACTGTGTCGTTGCTAAGTTCGCGTTTGTTTAGGTCTCCCTTGCCGGCCTCTACCCTCTGTACACGTGGTGCCCACTCCCAGAATGCCTCTTTCTTCCTGACTGTACCAGTGCTTCCTGAGTCACTCACAGAATTCAATCTGAACTCTTGGTTACACAGAAGCCATTTAGGAATTTAAATAGGAGTCAGAGTAGTTACCTTTAGCATGTAAAGAAAATGCTAAATAAAACCCATACACATCACCCAACGTCTTCTCTCCAAATAAATCACAAATACAGAACTGTTATAAATAAGTTAAAAGTGTAATTTTAGGGTTAAAAGTGCAATTTTATTTAGATGTTACTTGTACATAATCTATAGTAAGATATACAAACAGATAAAAATTGTTTAACAGGTGGTTTGTATTTTAATATCACTTTAAATTCAATTTACAACAGCATTGGTAATACTGCAAGATGACAGATACTCTGATTATAAAATGAAAATTACTTGCTACTCTGGCTGATACATTCCCACTAGTCTTTAATGGATTAAAATGTATCATGTATTTCAGTTGCAAATTGTAAAACTTTCACAACCTAGCCACTTGGTGCTCAGAAAACATTTTGATGTGTAAAAATTTACTGGAATGAAAATGTTAATTTTCTAATAGTATTCTTAGTAAAAGCAAGTGTACCTGGGCTATGGCGTGGGGCTGACAGTGCACAACCCTTTGCCTTCTGCTCAACCACCCCCTGGGTGTGGCTGACGTGTGTGGCACTGACTGACCTTTCCTTCCCCTTTCCCTAAGTCTACACCGTCAGAAGAAAGCTGGGAAGAAATTAAACTAAAGTATACCTGGAAAAGTAAAACTGGGAACAGTTTCGAATATCATGTATGTAATATAATTTAAAACATAAAATTAATAGACATGAAATATGCTTTTAAATGTTTTTCTCCATTTGTTTTGGTAAATACTTTCGGAAAATGAACTGAAAATTCAAAATATTCACTTTTTTCTTTTCATCTAATACCACATTATAAAAGATCTAAATTTAAATTTTAGAATAAATTGAATTTGCTGAAAAAATACTCTAAAAATAAACCTAAAATTGGATTTTTATCATTTTCCATTCTTTTAAAGGTTCTAGAACACAACAGGGCAAAAGCTTTTTCACTAGTCATAAAATCAAGCTGAAAATAACTTGTTGACTAAACTACAAGAAGACAACTAATAATTAACAGGTTTATGAATATTTATGAATAAAGTGCCACTAATTTTATTGTAATAAGTGAAATAAATCCTGACATGGATAGTAGCTTTAATGTGTTCTCTCCATCCTGAGAACAGAAGGGCCCTAAAAAACAAAGAAGCATCAAACATGAGTTCTAGAATTACACAGGTAACTTCTAATACAGAAGTGACAATAAAGACAAACCTATTATAACAGAGACAAAATAAGACTTTAAACTTAGTAAAGGTCCCAAGAATAATGCCAACAAAGTAGGCCCTTTTTGAGAAAAAAAGAGAAATTAGAAAGATATTTTAAAAGCTCATTAATAACTATTACTCTATATATTCAAGAAAATGCTAGTGACAGCCAAATGATGACCAGCTCCAAGAAGAGGAGCTTAAGATCATGTGCTCCTGGTACAGCTGAGGAAATGGATAAGTAGGATGAGCTGTTTTGGAAGGGGATGTAGATAGTAGATTTTTCAGAGTTTCAAAAACCCAATGAACATGCTTTATATGATGACCTCCCACAAGCCAAACAGGTGTCCACTTACAGACACATGGGTGTGTGTGGGGGACGGGCCAATTTGCTCAGGAGAACTCAGTAACAAACATTCATTAGCTACCATGCTGTTTACATTCCCACCATCACCTCAAGCAGCTTTGCTTCTCGCTCAAGATTCTTTCCTTCATTATAACTGAGTCACCAATAACTGCAATCTATCTGAAACACTGCAGGTGTTTCAGATGAGAATTCCTCCATAAGTAAAGAGTCTTAGCATATTTTTAAAGTCAACCTATAACAAAGCCTGGAGCATTTATTTATTCTAAACAAGCAGTTATCCTTCATACAGAATTATAAAATAGAAGCTCTCATTCTTGAGGTTCCCAACAGTCTGTCTTTGCTAGGAAAATTAACCCTACTGGGAAGAATAACAGCAGGGCACACGTGAGAGCAAAGTGCTCTGATATAGCTACGGGGCTGATCCAGGCAATCTTGTGAGGTACTTTTAAAAATTGAATGTGCCAACAACAACATGAGGAAAGAGAGATGTGTGCTTCTAAGACAGGGTGAAGGCCCTCTTCCCCGGAGTGATCCCTGCTCTGGCCCCAGCACCATGAAAAGTGAACAGCTGTCTGTGTCTACTTTCACCCAAACTTCGCCTTTTAAAATTCAGACCAAGTGGAGCAAGGTGCCCTATGAAGCACTCTCTGCCACGCCCTGAGGAGGAGAGACTGCTGTGGCCTCACTGAGGACAGGGAGCCAGGAAGTAAAAGGAGGGGTCTCCTCTGCAACCGGCCCCCTACAGCAGCTCCACCTAGCCAGCACTGCAGCTGCTGGATCACTGGCATCTGCTCTGGCCTGCTGGCGCCTGAGCTGGGAGGGCTGGCAAGTATTTTGAGTGCCATCCCCAATGGCCTGGATCTTTCCAAAGGAAAAATGACTCTGTTTTTCAGTATCATTGTTATTGAGCTGCTGAAACCTCTTATAGAGATCATCAACAAGCATTTACTAAGCATTTACAGAGAGCCTGGCCTGAAAAGGGCCCTTCCAATTTCACGTGTGATAAGTGTGTGCAAAGGCAATGAAATTATTTAGCAAAGCACTCAAATTCACTCAGAGGCTACCAAGCTAAGAAACTGATAGCAGAAACATTTGATTCTCCTTATCAGACCTTTCTCTCCAGAACCAACTTCTTCCGGAACACATTTAAAAGAAAAGAAACGAAACAGGAAAACAATTATCACTTAACTGGCTGGAAGACATTACTCTTGCAGAGACCTAACATCAGGCAGCTTCACAAACACACAGCAAGTCTGCAGAAGTATAATGATCAATAAGAGTAAACCTCAACTGCACTAAATACTCCCATGGCCCAGAGGAAAGCAGAGCTGTTTTTAGGACAATGCAGTAGTGACACCGTAGTTCCTCATGTGCAGCACGGTTTGCTATGTTTAGTGGCACTTAAGTATTACACAGTAAATACTGAAAAAACCCAGAAGTTTTGGATGTGCAGAAGCAATATCACATTATTCATACAAAAGGTGCTACGCTACAGGATTAGAATACCACTATTAGCATGTGGAGACCACTTAAAATCTTCAACACGCTTCCAACATGTGGCTTCCCAGCTGGCACCCAGCCTGGCCCGGCCTGCTCAGTCGGACCAGTCATTCTCATCAAACTCGGAATCGTCGTCGGAGTCACTGTACTCCACAGCAATGCGCCTGGACAGGATCGTGGCCACATCGTTCCCAACTGGCTCCCGCTTGGCTTCCTGCTCACGCTGCTCCTGGACCTTTTTCAGCTGAATTCCTGGAAACAGGACACATAGTTTAGAATCAAATACCTTCACAAGCTCCTAGTTGAAGAGAGTTTCATGACCAAAAAATGTGCACCAAAGTTGTAACATTTTTTATAAAAAAGTAATATGTGAAAGTATTAAAAAGTTGTAATTTCAGTGCACGTGAACACCATCAAAGAAAATTCTCGAGCTGTGCTGTTACAGATGGTAGCCACCAGCTTAACGTGTAGCTCTTTAAGCATAAATTGGTAAGTGTGGTGGCTACCACCTGGGACAGTGCAGACTGGACCATTTCTATCACCACAGAACACCTGACTGGACGGCATCACATCCAAAATTTTGGAAAAAATGATATACTACTAGCTCTCAGCAACTCTGAGAAGTAACTAAGAAACTTATTTCAACAACTATTGTTGGAAATAGATATAAAATACAATCATCTACTTTCTTCCTTAATAACAAAATAAGTTATCTGGTGATTGAATGTTTATCCATTCTTTTTTAAACTTTTTGTTTGGCAAAAATTTCAGATTTATAAACCAACTATAAGACCAGTGGGAAAACATTCCCATACACTCTATACCCCGATTCCCCAGTTGCTAACATCTGATCATATCTATTTCTCAATCTTTCTCTGTCATCCTCACACATGTACACACAGACACTTTTCTCTGGACCATTTGAGAGTAATAACTGGCATGTAACATCCTTTATCCCCCAAATACTTCACTTTATTTCCTTTAAAAAAAAAAATCAAAATCAGAAAATTATCATGAATATAACACTATCTACCCTACAAATATTATTAAAATTTTGCCAAGAGACTCAATGTAAACAGCAAATGAAAAAAAAAAAAATCTTTAGTTCAGGATCCCAATTGGGAGCATCATTGGTGGTTATGTTTTGTTAATGTCCTTTAATCTAGACAGTTTTTCAGTCTTCATGTTTCATGACCTCCCTTCCGTTTTTGAGAAATACATGCAGCTCCTGGGATATACCCCCCAGTTTGGATATATCAGATATTTCCTTGAGATTAGATCCAGGTTATGACCAACTCTTTCTGGGTGGGACTTACATGTGCAAGAAAAGCAAATACAACATATTCTACCCAAATTTGCTACCTGTGAACTACCTATACCTCTGGGACTTTTTTCTTTGACAAAGTGTATCAATGACATTGAAGATATACAGAGAACCCTGAGGTCTAAAGGAAGGTGTGTGTGCCAAACACTGGGCCTGATTCATGGGTATACAAGCAAAACACAGAGGCAGCAAGACCAGAATATCTTCTGAAGGACATCTCCAGCACTGATGCCTGGCTGCTAAGCCTCTGTCCTTAGTCACCTCCCAGTGAGACAACTACCTGTGACCAAGAGCCTATGTAGTTTCCCACCATGCAAGAAACTCTTAGAATAGTCCCAGATCATGTCAGTGACCCTCAACCAATCTGGGCTCTGACCTGATTACAAATGAACATTGTGTGCTGCAGGTTTTCAGAGGGGGCTGTGAGGGAAGACCAAAATGGGTGAGGGTCCAGGATCCCCACGGTTCTACCCAAGATGCTCTGCTGCTACATGTTTTGTGGCCTATGGGACAATATAGGACATTTATCTGACAAAAGGGTTATGTTGTTAAATAAATGCTAAAAAACCACTGACAATGCATCAAGTTAGGACTAGGGCAAGTCCAGGACATGCTGTAGGTTATTTTTTTAAAAACTAAATCATTTTCCTTCATTTATACTTGTACTCTTAGAGAAGAATGCAGAGAAGAGATCCAATTAATTAACTGGTCATCTGTTACTGGATTTCTGGTTTTTACTGAAGAACGGCTTCCTTGAATTCTTAATGCTTTATCATAACGAGTTTATCTTACACTGGCAAAACACGTTATTAAAAAAAAGTCAAGTTCTGGATTAAAGATGGCGGCTGAGTAACAGCTTCCCTGTAACTGGGCCTGGCGAATCTGGGGAGACAAGACTCCAGACATCTCTGGCCGGTGGGACCTGCCTACAATCATCCCCTTGAGGACACAGAGAGCCAGCAAGGGACT
>CAUYPK010076293.1:0-12463 GCA_963574355.1 Loris lydekkerianus
GAGATCTACAGTCATTCTAATATTCTTCCCTTTGTAGGTAATGGATTTCTTATGTCTGGCTGCTTTCAGAAGTTTCTTCTTCATATTAACTTTAGTGAAGTTAATTATGATATGCCTGGGGGATGTTCTATTCAGGTTGAGTCGTGCTGGGGTTCTGAAACTGTTTGCTATCTAAATTTCAGAATCTCTTGACATGTCTGAAAAATTGTCTTTCATAATTTCATCGAGAAGAGCCTCTGTGCCTTATGAAGCCCCTTTATTGCTTTCAGGGATTCCTACCAGGTGGGTATTAGCCTTCTTCGAATTATCCCAGAGCTCTCTGAGAGAATGATCAGTTTTTGCTGTCCATTTCTCTTCCTCTTTGAGTGTTTGGGAGTGTTCAACAGCTTTGTCTTCAAAAATCCTTTCTTCTGCTTGCTCCACTCTGTTACTGAGGGATTCTACTGTATTTTTCTGTACCTTTTCCCCTCGAGCTTTGCCAAGGACCCGTATGGTGCCACGGCTTGAGAAACTGGGGACCTGCTTGGTGTTGTAGGGCTAAGTGGCTCTGTCTTATTTTCAGCTGGTCTCTGTCCTACCCTTGTGAATCAGTTACTCTAGGTTGAAGTCTCAGCTATGGAGAAATACCAGCAATTAAGTCATCCCGCCCACCACAGGCAACAATTGGAAAAGGAAAATCAAACCTTCCTACACTCACACACCCAGGGTACCACTTGGATAGTTCTTGGGTGATTGGCTCAGTTCAAGAGGTCCAAATAAATTGTCTCAGTCAGCACCTGTCTCAGGTGGGAGAGTTTAGATAGTCTCTGGCAACAGTTCTCTGCAGGAGTCTGCTGACAACTCAAATATGACTTGCTCCATTGCTTCGTGAGGTCAGGAGGACCCACGAAGCAAATAGATTAGTCTGGAAAGGTTGATGCCTCCTTCCCCACCTTGCACCTCTGTGACACCCAGTCACTGATAACCCCACAGGGCTGTGACCCAGTTGCCTCCAATGAGCAGATACTCCAGAGGTTTGCACATGCCTGAATCACAGGGAGATCTATGTCTCCTCAGCCAGGCCACTGCTGTCTGCTACTATCCAGCAGGGGTAGGTTAGGCCTGACAACTTTGGGTGCTTAATGGAGGCTGGGGCTATTCACTCAGTTCTAGCCTCACCCCTGATTGATGTTACTGACAGAATAGAACATCTTTGTGGAATCTGTTTCTGTCCCAGCTATATTCCCCCTGTAGAAGAGAGGCTGTTAGAGTTAATAGAACCTGTGCCTCAGGCCCTGTCTGTGCAGCTGCCCTGTCGGATGCCATTTGTATTCACAGCATGGTTAGCTGTCAGTTCCAGCCTATGCCTGCCCTCCTTTGTCTCGGCTAATGATTCCTTGAGGGCCAGTATGTCCCAGGCTCAGTAATGCAGTCCTCTGGGTCAGCCACACCCTGAGAATCTGCCTGCTCTGCTCATGCTTATTCTAGTCCCCATGCTCCACCCAGGCAAGTACTGCCTCAGGCAAACCCTTTACTCACAGGGCCTGCATTTCCGTCCAAGATCTGTTCCACCATTGGCTGCCACCTGAGAAGATGCCCAGCCTCCTCTGGTTGCCCAGAGAGACAGGGGTGTGACTCCAGGATATCCAGGTGTGAGCCCTATTTTTGCTGAAGTGGCTGCTACTCTGTGCCTCCGGGCACCACTGCTCCTTTATGTTTCCCTCTCAGCCAACCATCCTCTGCTCACTCCTGTGCCATAGAATCAGCACTGACCACCTGTAGTCCATGCCCTGTCCATACCTCTCAAGGAAATACCCAAGAATCTTGACTCCTGGGGGACAGGCTACCAGATCTCAGAGTGAGAGTGGAGGGGAGTGATGGGAGTTCAGAGTTTCAGGTAAAGAATATGTACAGTTTTATAGTTTTATGCCTGGCAGGAGAGCACTATGGCACCCTAGCAGGGGAAGTAGGTCCAGTTTTTAGAGGGTCTCTCCCATTGGATATAATGAGAGGACTTTTGTACTCTGCTCACTTGTTTGTATGGAGTACTCTGAGCCATTCTCATGGGGGAGGGAACTCCCATCTGCTTGGCGATGGGTTTTGTAGCTTTTATTTGTATTCTTGGGGTTGCAGCATGCCTCAGCAGGGTTGATGTTCGTTCTTCAACCTTGTCTCTAAGTGCAGCTCTAATCCACCAGGTTACTTGCTAAACTTCTGTCCTTTAACTCTCCTTCTGGATGGGAGCCTCTGTGGAAAGCTGGCTTCAGTTGCCCATCTTGACTCCATCACGCAGAATACTCTTAAGGACTCATTAAAACATGAATTGCTGGGTCCTGCCTCAGAGTTTCTGGTTTAATAGAATTCTTTTTAACAAGTTCCTAGATGATGCTGATACTTCTGGCCCAGGGCCCACACTTTGAGAACCACTGCTCTAATCTATTCTACACATTGCACAGATGAGAAAAATTAATTCCACTGAAGAAAAATAATGTAATCATTCTGCTGATGTGGAAACTAATGGTCAGTTGAGTAACTTTCCCAAGGCCACACAACTAGCAAGTGGTACTCACTTTTAAATGCAGGTATCCCAAGCCTTATCTATACTCTTTACTATGCTACAACAACCTCTAAAAATATAGTTCAAGGTGTCTGTGTTTGAATCCTGGCTCCACCATTTCCTAGCTATGTGACCTCGAGTAGATTACTTCATCTATAAAATGGAGGAAATAACAGTTATTGTGATAATACATTTAGTTAGATGAAAGTTCATATAGATAAACTCTTAGCCCTGTGCCTTGCTGTAATAAGTGTTCAGTAAATGGCATATACTCTCATTATCATAGCCAAAGTTTTTTTCATTAGTTGAGGAAGTATGGGAGATACCCCTTCTATTGGCTTCATGTTCACAAAGGGAGAAATATTTATTAGTGTAATTCTGTTGACCTCTCTTCAGCCTTGCATTTTCCATTTCTCAGGAAAAAGGACTGGTAGATTTTGGAGTGGGAACAGGGCACATATAGTCAGTAGGTGTCCATCTACTTTTAGGGATAATAAGCACTAGTCTACTTACTGTTACAAAATACCCCTTGTGGGCTAGACCTATAGTGTTCTTACATTTCTTCTGTTAAGAAAGACAGAAGTAAGAGACAGCACCTGTGGATCAAAGGAGTAGGGCGCCAGCCCCATATAGTGGAGGTGGTGGATTCAAACCCACCCTGACCAAAAACTGCAAAAAGAAGAAGAAGAGGAGGAGGAGGAGGAGGAGGAGGAGGAGGAGAAGAAGAATAAGAAGAAGAATAAGAAGAAGAAGAAGAAGAAGAAGAAGAAGAAGAAGAAGAAGAAGAAGAAGAAGGCGGCCCACTTGGAAAACATACTTAAGCCGCTCTATCTAGTATTTTATCACAAATAAAGCTCTCTTGATCTCTATCTTCTTATTTGCCTCTCTTGCTCAGTTCAGAACTGTAGAAAGAAAAGAAGACTTATTTATTAGGCCAATTTAAACTTCTGCAATATTATTGATCATTTATGTGAGTTAGTGGAAGAGCTTATTCTGAACTTAAGTCTCTGAATTCATTTTTCAGTGTTCATTAACTATCCTGGCTTTATTATATTGAAAAATGCCTTCATGGACTCAACTACAACTTGAACTTTACCTTAGAAATGAAAACAATGGGACTGAAGCCAGCTTTCCACAGAGGGTTCCATCCAGAAGGAGAGTTAAAGGACAGAAATTTAGCAAGTAACCTGGTGTATTAGAGCTGCACCAAGAGAGAAGGTTGAAGAATGCACATCAACCCCGCTGAGGCAAGCTGCGACCCCAAGGATACAATCAAAAGGTACAAAATTCATCACCAAGTAGACAGGAGTCCCCTCCCCCATGAGAATGGTTCTGTGTCCCACAAACAATTGAGCAGAGTTCAAAGGTCCTCCCACTACACTCCACGGGAGAGACCCTCTAAGAATTGGACGTACCTCCCCTACTAGGGTGCCACAGCATTCTCCTACCAGGCATAAAACTGTATAAAACTGTACATAGTCTCTCCCTGCAATTCTGAGCTTGCAGCACTCTCACTCTGAGGTCTGGAGGCCTGTCCCCCAGGAGTCCATATTCTTAGGTGATTTCTCGAGGGGTGTGGACAGGGCCTAGACTGCAGCTGGTCAGTGCTGATTTTGCAGCACGGGAGTGAGGAGAGGATGGTCGCATGAGAGGAAACCACACTGGATTAGCAGTGTGCCAAGGCACAGAGAAGCAGCCATTTTTGGCAACAATAGGTCTCACTCCTGGATATTCCGAAGCAACACCCCCTGTCTCCTTGGGCAACTGGAGGAGGCTGGGCATCTTCTCAGGTGACAACCACCGCAGAACAGATCTGGGATGGAAATGCAGGCTCTGTGAGTAAAGGGTTTGCCTGAGGCAGTCCAAGCCTGGCTGGAGGGTGGGGACTAGAAAATACACACACAGAGCTGGGAAATTCTCAGGGTGGGGCTGAACCACAGAACAGCTTTACTGAGCCTAAGACAGACCCAGCCCTCAGGGAATCATCAGCCTATAGAAAAAGGAAGGCAGGAAGCTACACCTGACAGCTAACCAAATACAAACCTACAGAAGCAAAGACAGGGCCTGAGGCACAGGCTCTGGGAACTCAAAACAGCTTATCTTTTGCAGGGGAATTTAGCAGGGACAGAAACAAACTTCAGCAAAGTTGTTCTGTTCTGTTCTTCAGTAACATCAATTAGGGACGGGGCTGGAACTGAGTGAACACCCCCCCCCCCAGCCTCCAGCAAGAACCCGAGGTTGTCAGGCCTCACCTCCCCCTGCTGGATAGGGACAGAGCGCAGCAGCCTGGCTGAGCAGATATAGATTTCCATATGATTCAGGCAGGTGCAAACTCCTAGAGTACCTGTTCACTAGAGGCAACTGGGTCACAGCCCTGTGGGACTAACAATGACTGGGTGTGACAGAGGTGCAAGGTATGGAAGGAGGCACCAAAAGTCCCAGACTAATGTATTTGATGGGTGGGTCCTCCTGTCTTCATATCTGATTTGTCACCAGACCCCTATGATCCAGTTGCCAGAGACCTTTTAACCTCTCCCACTTGAGAAAGGTGCTGACTGAGACAATTGATTTGGACCCTTTGAACTGAGCCAATCGCCTAAGGACTATCCAAGTAGTGCGTGGGAGCCACGCAACCCTGTGTCCTCCCTCCTGTACCCTCCCTGCCTCCACACTGGCCCACTTGTCTGGTCAGGGACTTTGGTAGCCGTGTGCTCGCCGGAGCCCTTCCTGCCTCTGTGCCGAGCCCTCTGCTTGCCAGAGACTGCTGAAGCCTTGGGCTCTCTGTGCCAAAGTTACTGGGCACAAGGCACTCCCAGAACCGTATGCACCACCTCCCGCCCTGTTGCTGGATCCAGGTGTGTCACACCCCAGAGCTGTTTCCACAACCAGGACTCCCTGGCTGGGGCAGCCCCAGAGTAACTAGGAAGGTTTGATTTTCCTTTTCTAATTGTTGCCTGTGGGATGTGGGGTGACTTAATTACTGGTATTTCTCCATAGCTGAGACTGCAACCCACAGTAACTGTTTTACTAGGGTAGGAAAGATACCAGCTGAAAACAAGACAAAACCACTTAGCCCCACCAAACCAAACAGGTCCCCTATTTCTCAGGCCATAGCACTGTATGGGTCCTTGACAAAGCTCCAGGGGAAAAATCAAATGGTTTAAAATAATCATAGGGTGGAATCAGTGAAAAAAATCTGGTAACATGAATAACCAGGATAGATCAACCCCCCCAAAAAAAGGAAAAATATGCCAGATGTAACTGAAGATTCCATTCATAAACAGATGGCCGAGAAGTCAGAAATCGAATTCAGGATTTGAATTGCAAACAAGATTAATACAATGGAGGAAAAGTTGGAATTAGAAATTCGAGCAGCAATTCAAATGTCAGAATTAGAAATTCAAGGAGAAATTCAAAAGTTGTCTCAAGAATTTAACGAATTTAAAGGCAAAACCACCATAGATTTTAACGCACTGAAGCAAGAATTTGCAGCCCTCAAATATCTGAAAAATACAGTAGAATCCCTGAGGAACAGAGTGGAGCTAGCAGAAGAAAGGATTTCAGACATTGAAGACAAAGTTGTTGAACACTCCCAAGCTCTCAAAGAAGAAGAGAAATGGAAAGTAAAAACAGATCATTCTCTCAGAGAGCTCTGGGATAATTCAAAGAAGGCTAATATCCTCCTCATTGGAATCCCTCAAAGTGATGAAGTGGCCTCGCAAGGCACAGAGGCCCTTCTCTATGAAATTATGAAAGAGAATTTTTCAGACATGCCAAGAGATTCTGAAATTCAGATAGCAGACAGTTTCAGAACCCCAGCACGACTCAATCCCAATAAGACATCTACCAGGTATATTATAATTAACTTCACTAAAGTTAATATGAAGGAAAATTCTGAAAGCAGCAAGACGCAAGAAATCCATTATCTACAAGGGGAAGAATATTAAAATTACTGCAGACCTCTGCTGAAATTTTTCAAGCCAGAAGAGGGTGGTAATTGACTTCTAATCTCCTAAAAGAAAATAACTTTCAACCCATGATCCTGTATCCAGCTAAACTGAGTTTTATTTTTGATGGAGAAATTAAATACTTTAATGATATTCACATGTTGAAGGAATTTGCAATAACCAAACCAGCTCTTCAGGATATTCTCAGACCTATCCTCCATAAGGACCAGCCCAATCCTCTACCACAAAAGTAAACTCACTCAGAAACTTTTGATCAAACTCCAACTTCCACAGTGGCGAAAAGATTAAAAATGTCCACTGGACTTTCGAAAAACTCGATACCCAAAATTTTACCAGATTTATCAATGTTCTCCATTAATGTGAACTGCTTAAACTATCCTCTAAAGAGGCACAGTTTGGCTGACTGGATACAAGAACTCAGGCCAGATATCTGCTGCATACAAGACTCACATCAACCTTAAAAGATAAATATAGACACAGGGTGAATGGATGGTCATCCATATTTCAGACAAATGGTAATCAGAAAAAAGCAGTGGTTGCAATTCTATTTATAGACACAACAGGCTTTAAAGAAACAAAAGTAAGGAATGATAAGAACGTTCACTTTATACTTGTTAAGGGTAAAACTCAATATGATAAGATTTTAATTATTAATATTTATGCACCCAACCATAATGCACCTCAATTTATAAGAGAAACTCTAACAGACATGAGCAACTTGATTTCTTCCAGATCCATAATAGTTGGAGATTTCAACACTCTTTTGGAAATGTTGGATAGATCCTCCAATAAGAAGCTGAGCAGAGGAGACAATCCAAGATGGCAGCTGAGCAACAGTCTCCCTGCAACAGGGCACATTGAGTCTGAGGAGATAAGACTCCAGGCATCTCTGACTGGTGGTATCTGCCTATAATCATCCCTTTGAGGACACAGGGAGTCAGCAAGGGACTTCTGCATGCCAAGAGGAGGACAAAAACAGTGGAAAACTGGTATGTTGTTGCGGGTGTCTGATCGACTTAATCCAATTGGCTGCCACAAATACAAGCAGCAGTAAGACTGCAAACCAGAAAGGCCTTACGTGGAGACTGTTTCAATGTTTTTGGACTTGGCACTCAGTTGAACTGCCTTTGGGGAGAGCTTGATCAGGAGTGCGGAGACCTTTGGGCATTGTCTATAGACCCAGACTGAGCCACTGAGCAGGATGGAGCTAATAATGTTTGGCTGTGGGCTGTAGGGAGCCATTGTGAGAGAACTGCCATGGCAAGCTTCGCCCTCAGGTTCACAGAGAAAGAATCAGGCGAGAGCTAGTAACTTAGGGACTGAGCTGCCTTACATCCTTAACCCTCAGGGGCAGAGTGAGACCAGTTTTGGCACACTGGAACCTTGGGCTGTTTGCCTGGGTAGAGTGCTGTGGCATCACAACTCATAGAAACCTCAAACTCCTGGGCTTGGTGCTGGCTGGACCTCCATAAGAGCTTCACTGTTGCCCCCAACACATGTCCTGCACCTGCCAGGCCTCCACAGGGCCTGAACCAGGAACTGTGGGAGCCACGCAACCCTGTGTCATCCCTCCTGTACCCTCCCTGCCTCTACACTGGCCCGCTCATCTGGTCAGGGACTTTGGTAGCCGTGTGCCCGCCAGAGCCCTTCCTGCCTCTGTGCCGAGCCCTCTGCTTGCCAGAGACTGCTGAAGCCTTGGGCTGTCTGTGCCAAAGTTACTATGCACAAGGCACTCCCAGAACCGTGTGCACCACCTCCCGCCCTGTTGCTGGATCCAGGTGTGTCACACCCCAGAGCTGCTTCCACAACCAGGACTCCCTGGCTTGGGCAGCCCCAGAGTAACTACACAGGGCCACTCCCTACAAAGATACAGCAACAATAGAGTCATCCCACTGGGGTCTAATCTTGGAGAGACACCTCCCCAACTCTAAGGACGGCCAAAGGCAATAGTGAAAAACAATAATGAGGCTACATCAACAGAAAAACTCCGGCAATATGAATAATCAGAGTAGATCAACTCTCCCAAGGATCAATGGGGCAGATATAGCACAACATCCCATGCACAAACAAATAGCTGAGATGTTAGAAATCGAATTCAGAATCTGGATACCAAATAAGATCAAATTAGTATTCCAAGCAGTAACGCAAAAGATATCTCAAGAATTCAATGAAATCAAAGACCAAATGACCAAAGATATTGAAACATTGAGACAAGAAGTTGCAGCCCTCAAAGATCTGAGAAACGCAATAGCATTCCTCAGTAACACAGTGGAGCAAACAGAAGAAAGGATTTCTGACATTGAAGACAAAGCTTTCAAATGCTCCCAAACTCTCAAAGAGGAAGAGAAATGGAGGGTAAAAACAGATCACTTTCTCAGAGAGCTCTGGGATAATTTGAAAAAAATCAATATTCGTCTTATAGGGATCACCGAAAGTGACAAAGTGGCATCTCAAGACACAGAGTCTCTTCTCCATGAGATTCTGAAGGAGAACTTTCCAGACATGCCAATAGATTTTGAAATTCAGATAGCAGACAGTTTCAGAACTCCAGCACGACTAAAATCAAATAAGACATCCGCCGGACACATCATAATCAATTTCACTAAAGTTAATGTGAAGGAGAAAATTCTGAAAGCAGCCAGATGAAAGAAAACAATCAACTACAAGGGCAAAAAATTAGAATAACTGTAGATCTCTCTGCTGAAACCTTTCAAGCTACAAGAGGATGGTCATCGACTTTTAATCTCATAACACAAAATAACTTCCAACCCAGGATCCTGTACCAAGCTAAACTGAGTTTCATTTATGACAGAGAAATTAAATACTTCAATGACATTCACATGATGAAGAAATTTGCCATATCTAAACCAGCTCTCCAAGGTATTCTCAGACCTATCCTCCATAAAGACAAGCATAATCCTCCACCAAAAAAGTAAACCCGCCCAGAAAATTTGATCAAATTAAAACTTCCAGTCGCAAAAGGATTAAATATGTCCACTGGACACTCAAAAGAGTTATCAATATTCTCAATTAATGAGAATGGTTTAAATACAAAAATTCAAGACAGATATCTGCAGCATACAAGAATCACATCTTACATTAAAAGACAAATTTGGACTCAAGGTGAAGGGATGGTTATCTATACTGCAGGCAAATGGAAAGCAGAAAAAAAGCAGGTATTGCAATCTTATTTGCAGACACAATAGGCTTTAAATCAACAGAAATAAGAAAGCATAAGGATGGACACTTCATATTTGTTAAAGGTAATACTCAATATGATGAGATTTCAATTATTAATATTTATGCACCCAACCACAACGCACCTCAATTTATAAGAGAAACTCTAACGCATATGAGCAACTTGATTTCCTCCACTTCCATAGTAGTTGGAAATTTTAACACCCCTTTAGCAGTCCTGGACAGATCCTCCAAAAAGAAGCTAGGCAAAGAAATTCTAGATTTAAACTCAACCTTTCAACATCTGGACTAACAGACATCTACAGAACATTTCATCCCAACAAAACTGAATACACATTCTTCTCATAAGCCCACAAAACATACTCCAAAATCGACCTCATCCTAGGCCACGCATCTAACCTCAGCGTATTTTTAAAAATAGAAATTATTCCTTGCATCTTCTCAGACCAACATGGAATAAAAGTTGAACTCAATAACAACAGGAACCTACATTCCCATACAAAAACATGAAAGCTAAACAACCTTATGCTGAATGATAGATGGGTTATACATGAGGTTAAGAAGGAAATCACCAACTTTTTGGAACAAAACAACAATCAAGACACAAATTCCCAGAATCTCTGGGATACTGCAAAGGCAATCCTAAGAGGGAAGTTTACAGCACTGCAAGCCTTTCTCAAGAAAACAGAAAGAGAGGAAGTTAACAACTTAATGGGGCATCTCAAGCAACTGGAGAAGGAAGAACACTCCTACCCCAAACCCAGCAGAAGAAAAGAAATAACCAAAATCAGAATAGAATTAAATGAAATTGAAAACAAAAGACTTATACAACAGATCAATAAATCAAAAAGTTGGTTTTTTGAAAAGATCAATAAAATAGATAAATCTATGGCCAACCTAATCGGGGGGGGAAAGAGAAAAATCTCTAATTTCATCAACCAGAAATGGTAACGAGGATATAACAACAGACCCCTCAGAAATTCAAAAAATCCTTAACTAATACTACAAGAAACTCAACTCTCAGAATTATGAAAATCTGAAAGCAATTGACCAATACCTGGAAGTACACCACCTAACAAGACTTAGCCTGAATAAAGTGGAAATGTTGAACAGGCCTACATCAAGTTCTGAAGTAGCATCAACTACACAAAATCTCCCTAAAAAGAAAAGCCCAGGACCAGATGGCTTTACAGCAGAATTCTACCAAACCTTTACAGAAGAAATAGTACCTACATCACTAAACCTCTTCCAAA
Source organism: Loris lydekkerianus (assembly GCA_963574355.1). Taxonomy (NCBI): domain Eukaryota; kingdom Metazoa; phylum Chordata; class Mammalia; order Primates; family Lorisidae; genus Loris; species Loris lydekkerianus. The sequence continues at coordinate 10,956 of CAUYPK010076293.1, forward strand.
ACATAGAAAAAGAAGGAATATTACCCAACACATTCTACGAAGAAAGCATCACCTGGATCCCCAAACCAGGGAAAGACCCAACAAGAAAAGAAAATTATAGACCAATATCACTAATGAATATAGATGCTAAAATACTCAGTAAGATCCTAACAAACTAATTCAACAACATTTCAAAAAAATTATACAACACGGCCAAGTGGAATTTATCCCAGGGTCTTAAGGCTGGTTCAATAAACATAAATTTATAAATGTAATTCAGCACATAAACAAACTAAAAAGTAAGGACCATGTGATTCTTTCAATTGATGCAGAAAAAAACTTTTGATAATATCTAGCATCTATTCATGATCAGAACACTTACAAAAATTGGTATATCTGGAAAACACTAGGGATTCTACTACGAAACTTTTAGAAGTGATCAAGGAATAAAGCAATGTCTCAGGAGTACAAAATCAACACCAATAAATCTGTAGCCTTTATATATACCAACAATAACCAAGTCAAAAAAACAGTCAAGAACTCTATTCTTTTTACAGTAGTCCCAAACAAGATGAAATATTTGGTAGTATACCTAACAAAGGACATGAAAGATCTCTACAAAGAGAACTATGAAACTTTAAGAAAAGAAATAGCTGAAGATGTTAACAAGTGGAAAAGCATGCCATGCACATGACTGGGAAAAATCAATGTTGTTAAAATGTCTATACTACCCAAACTAATATATAACTAATACAATTCCTATTAAAACTCCATTGTCATATTTTAAAGATCTTGAAAAAATATTACTTGATTACATATGGAATCAAAAAAAAAATAAATAGCCGAAACATTACTCTGCAATAAAAACACTGCCGGAGGAATCACCCTACCAGACCTGAGACAGTACTATAAATCAATAGTGATCAAAACAGCATGGTACTGGCACAAAAGCAGAGAAGCAGATGTCTGGAACAGAATAGAGAACCAAGAGGTGAATCCAACTACTTATCGTTATTTGATCTTTGACAAGCCAATTAAAAACATTCAGTGGGGAAAAGATTCCCTGTTTAACAAATGGTGCTGAGTAAACTGGCTGGCAACCTGTAGAAGATTGAAACTGGACCCAAACCTTTCACCATTAACTAAGATAGACTCTCAATGGATTAAAGATTTAAACTTAAGACATGAAACTATAAAAATACTTGAAGAAAGTGTAGGGAAAACTCTTGAAGGAATCGGCCTGGGTGAATATTTTATGAGGAAGACTCCCCAGGCAATTGAAGCAGTATCAAAAAATACACTACTGGGACCTGATCAAACTAAAAAGCTTCTGCATAGCCAAGAACATAGTAAGTAAAGCAAGCAGACAGCCCTCAGAACGGGAGAAGATATTTGCAGGTTATACCTCCAATAAAGTTCTAATAACCAGAATCCACAGAGAACTCAAACATATTAGCAAGAAAAGAACACGTGATCCCATCTCAGGGTGGGCAAGAAACTTGAGGAGAAACTTCTCTAAAAAAGACAGG
>CAUYPK010076294.1:0-12639 GCA_963574355.1 Loris lydekkerianus
TTTTGTGCCAGTACCATGCTGTTTTGATCACTATTGATTTATAGTACAGTCTCAGGTGTGTTAGCGTGATTCCTCCTGCTTTGTTTTTATTTCTGAGTAATGTTTTGGCTATTCGAGGTTTTTTCTGATTCCATATAAAACGAAGTATTATTTTTTCAAGATCTTTAAAGTATGACAATGGAGGTTTAATAGGTATTGCATTGAAATTATATATTGCTTTGGGCAGTATGGACATTTTAACAATGTTGATTCTTCCCAGCCATGAGCATGGTATATTTTTCCTTCTGTTAACATCTTTAGCTATTTCTTTTCTTAGAGTTTCATTGTTCTCTTTGTAGAGATCTTTCAAGTCCTTTGTTAGGTATAATCCCAGATATTTCATCTTCTTTGGCACTACTGTGAAAGGAATAGAGTCCTTGACTGTTTGTTTGGCTTGGTTATTGAGTTGCTTCCCTCAAGATAATGGCCTTTCATCCATGTTGCTGCAAAAGACATGATTTCATTCTTCTCCTAGTTGGACAGTATTACATTTTATATTTATCACATTATCTGTTGAAAGCCACTTAAGCTGATTATTTCACATCTTTGGTTTTGTGAACAGTGCTGAAATAAACATAGGAGTATAGGTCCTTTTTTGAGATAATGATTTCTTCTTTTTTTTTTTTTTTTGAGACAAAGTCTTACTAAGTCAGTCTCGGTAGAATACCATGGTGTCACAGCTCACAGCAACCTCAAACTCTTGGGTTTAAGTGATTCTCTTACCTCAGCCTCCCAAGTAACTGGGACTACAGGCACCCACCACAATGCCTGGCTGTTTTTGTTGTTGTTGTTGTCATTGTTGTTTAGCAGACCCGGGCCGAGTTTCAACCTGCCATCCCCAGTTTATGTGGCCGGCGCCCTAACCACTTAGCTACAAGGGTGGAACTAACATAATGATTTCTTATCTACTGGTTACCTGGTATAGTGAATGCTAGATCAGTAACAGTTCTGTTTTCATAGAGGTTGTACTAATTTACATTCATACCTACCATGTATAAACATGCCCTTTTCTCTTCATCTTCACCAACATCTATTATTTTAGACTTTTTTAAAAATAGCCATTTTGTTTGAGTTCCTTATAAATTCTAAATATTAGTCCCCTGTCATATGCATAGTTTGCAAGTATTGTCTCCCACTCTGCACTCTCCCACTCTACTGATTATTTCTTTGGTTGTGCAGAAGATTTTTAGTTTAGTTAAATATCATTTTTTTTTATTTTTGGTTTTGTTGCTTGTGTTTTTGAAGTTTTAGTCACAATTTTTTTTGTTTAGACATATGTTAAGAAGGTTTCCTTCTAATATATTTATAGTTTCAGATTTTTTTTTTTTTTTTTTGTTAATTATTTTTGGGATTCATTGAGGGACCAAGAATTAGGTTACACTGATTGTGGTTGTTAGGAAAAGTCTCTCTTATAACTGTGTCTCACGCCAAGAGGTGTGCCATACATTGTGAACCCATCCCTCTCCCATCTCCCCTCTCCCTGATCCCTCATTGTCCTTGTATTAGATCACCCATGGCCTTCATGTTATAATTGAGTACATTGGATTCTTGCTTCTCTATTCTTGTGATGCTTTACTAAGAAGAATGTGTTCCACCTTCATCTTAATACAAAAGATGTAAATCCTCCATCTTTGTAATGGCCACATAGGAATCCATGGTATACATAAATCACAGCTTGTTAATCCATTACTGGGTTGGTAGGGATTTAGGTTGTTTCCACATTTTGGCCATTATAAATTGAGCTGTGATAAACAGTTTAGTTTAAATGTCCTTATGATAAAGAAAATGTTTTCTTCTGCATAGATGCCTAGTAATGAGATTGCAGGATCAAGTGGGATGTCTAATTTGAGTTCTTTGAGGATTCTCCATACTTCTTTCCCAAAATGTTATATTATTTTGCATTCCCACCAGCAGTGTAAAAGTGTTCCCTTCTCTCCATATCCATGCCAGCATCTCCAGCTTTCAGACTTTGTGAAGTGGTCTATTCTCACTCAAGTTAGGTGATCAGCTTATGATAAATTTTGTTTTGTTATATATGGTTTCACTTAGAGTCGCAGTTCTCAAGAATTTGTCAACAATGCTAAGTGAGAATTTACTGTGCTATCTAATGCCATGTGGTAAACACATGTTCTTAATTTTAATGAAAGCAAAATATTATTTTTTTACATTTAGCAAATTTTGTGTCCTGTTTCGGAAATCGATATGTACTAAAGGGTGAGAAATGTTCTAAAAGTTTAGCATTTAAACTTTCACAATTAAATATACAATATATTTGAGTTTATTTATGTGTATTGATAAGATAGATGTCATGGTTCACATTTTTCTATCCTATAATATATTCACTTTTCCACAACACTTCTTATATAAGCCATGCATTTCTTCACTAAATTAGTGAAATTTGTGCCATTAATCAAGTGGATGTTTAATTATGGGTATATTTCTATATTATCTATTATGTTTGGTTAATTTTCTATCTTTGCTCTAATATTACAGAGTCTTAATAATTGTAGTTTTATAGTAAAATTTAAATGTTGATGCTATAACTGTATCAAATTTATCATTTCTCAAGACAGTCTAGACTATTCCAACTTATGACCATTTCATATAAACTTTAAATTCAAGTTTAATCATCAAGAAACTTGCTGATTTCAAAAAGAAAAGCTAAGAATTTTATTGGAATTACACAGAATTTACAGATACATTTAGTGAATTGACATCTTGGCAGAGGAAATAACATTTAATTTATTTGTTGTCTTAAATTTGAGCAATATTTTATATTATAGTGTAGAAGCCTTAAAATTATTTTACTAACTACATAGCTAGATATATGCTACTAATGCAAATAATATTTAAATTTCATTTTCTATTTATTTCTTGCTAGTACAGAAAAACCAAGTTTATGTTTATACATTGATCATATAACAATGGTAATCTAAAATCATTCATTTATTCTAATAGCTAATTGTATAGTATAGCTCCTCTTTATCTGCATTATTATTATTATTATTAACAAGTCCCTGTTACCTGCAGTTAACCAATGGTCCAAAACATTAAATGAAATAAGTAATTTGTAGGTTTTATATTAGGCGCTTTTCTGAGTAGCATGATAAAGTCTTGTGCCTTCCCTCTCTGTTCTACCTGGGACATAAATTATCCCTTTGTTCAATATATTCACACTGTAGGCACTTCTCATTTGATAATCACTACTAACTTGTTAAGTTATCAGATTGACTTTTTTGGTATTTCAGTACTTGTTTTCAAGTAAGTCTTATTTTACTTTATAATGGCTCTAAAGTCTAAGAATGGTGATTCTTTCAATTCAGATCTGTCGAAGAGAATCTATAAAGTTCTCCTTTTAGGTGAAAAGTGAAAGTTGTATACTTAATAAGGAAAGAAAACAATCTCATGCTCAGGTTGCTAAGAACAAATATTCTAGTTGTTAAAATGTGAAGAAGGAAAAAATATGCACATAGTATGGATTGGGTTTAGGCCTCCAGTGGTGATCTTGGAATGTATTGAGGTGGGGAGGACTACTCTGTAGCTTTGTATTTTTTTACATGAAAAGTCATCCCTTTTATAAATATAGGTTGAGCATCCCTAATATGAAAATCTGAAATCCAAATTATTCCAAATTCAGAAACTTTTTGAAAGTTGACATGATACTCTAGGGAAATGCTTATTGCAGCATTTTGAATATTAGATTTTGGATTTTCAGATTAGGAATGTTCAATTGGTAATTCAAATATTCCAAAACCTGAAAACAACCAAAATTAAAATTCAAGCAGTTCTGTTAAGAGATATTCAACTTGTAATGACAAATTTAATTTTCCTTTCCCAAGTTTGCAAGTGTTTAAATGTTTCTTAACTTATTGCACTGCCAACACCAAATTCAACATTCAATAAATGAGGTTTTAATGGGAATCTTTTGTCATGTTTCCGAGGTGGAAGAAAAAGCTTTAACACCATTAAATATGGTATTAATGAGATTTTAGATACTTTTTCAATTAGAAAATATTTTATTATAAGCCATGATGATTATTTTTGTCATAAACAGGGATTGATTTTATAAAATGTACCTGTTTCTGTTATCTCTTAATACCATACCATGGTTTTTCTCTTGTGTTTTGTTAAAGTGATTGAATTTTAAATGATAAAGCCACCTTGTATTTCTGGAGTAAACTCCATTTGGTAATGATGTATTATCACTTTAATATATTACTGGTTTTGTCTTGGTAATGTTTGGTATATTTAGGACTATTTTCAAGAGAGAAATTGCATAATATATCAAAGCCTTAAAAGAAAAACTGGCTCTCTGTCTGAGGAAGGTAATCTTATTCCCACTGGCATCATCTTCTAAACACTGTGGCACTTCAGGATATTTCAGTCTCACTATATCCCACATAGAGCTCCAAATTTCTGTCATATATTTCCTATGGAGAAATTTGGCTGTATATTTTTGGATCCTCAAGATTCCAATATTTCATGCCAACCTTTGTGATTATCAAAGGCTCCCCCTTTTCCCAAAATAGTCCCTTCCTAATGCTGAACCAAATCGTCAGTTCTTGTACAGATATGACACCTTCTTCAAGTTAAAAAAAAAAAAAAAAAAAAAAAAAATATATATATATATATATATATATATAGAGAGAGAGAGAGAGAGAGAGAGAGAGCGCCATATCTCACCTAAATGGAGAGAGAGCAAAATTATCCAAATTTTAAAGTTATTTAAATCTCAGAATATTCCCACTGTCTTGAATAGAGCCATGATCATTTCACAATATAAATAGGTAGGTGGCAGAGTAAGTAATTAATGGAATAGTAAAGATTCTGCACATCCTTGAAAAATAGGATATTTAAACTAAAATTAAGAAATGAAGTTGGTTTATTTATATATAACCAGGAGGCATTCAATTATGTATATAGGTCATTCATACACAGTAGATGCTCAATAATGATTAGTGAAATGATCATGGCTCTATATAAGGCAGTGGGAAATATAAAAGAGGAAGAGTTTGGCATAGTCTTCATAGAACTCACAGTTCATTAAGAAAAACAGTTGTATTTCATTTTCACAAATATAAAAAGTAAATTCTTGCAAAGGTACAGAATTAATGTGCTAAATACAATAGATAACTATTTTATATGTAATAGAGGTATACAGAGTAGAATCCATGGATATCATAAGTAAATATTTACTTGCCTGAATAATAAAAGATTAAGGAGACAGGAAACTCCTGCACATATTAAAAAGACATATACAATAACATACAATGTGAAATAGCTTTGTGTGTTTAGGCATTCCAAGCAACTCAGCATCATTTTGGTGGAAAGTATAGTTGAACATAAAGCACTTAGTATATCCTATGCCAACACTGTATATTGCATTGACTGAGATATGTGTTAAAAAATAGAAGCAATTGAAAACTTAAAATCTGAAAAATCTGAAAGAGTAATATATAATTAAGGAATATGGAAGTATAATGTAATATAAAAAGGAAAATCCCATTCCACTTCCTCTTAAGTACAAAGTAAATGCATGAATTTTGCTCTCAAGAAGCTTACATTCCACTTTCAGAGATAAAACCAATTTATAGAAACAAATTAAGAAATAAGAAGTGCTGATTTGAGTGTAGCTGTCTTTAAAAATAGTTGAAAATAAATGAGTTAAAAATAAAATGAATGGGAAAATAATTATAGAAGCAATTAGAGAAGAAAATATCAACTATCCAGAGTTAATAGCACAAAACAAATTTAAAATTTAGGAATAACATTAATAATAGGTGTGCAAGATCTTTTATTCTGAAAACTACAGACATTGTTGAAAGACATTAAAAGATGCCTAAGTGGAAAGAACATTTATACAAGTATTGAAAGACTTGATATTGTTAAAATTTCAATACATCCTAAATATTCCCTAAATTAATCTACAGGATTCCTATCCTAAATATTCCCTAAATAAATCTACACAATTCCTATCAAGTTGTTTTTGTTTGGTTTTTAGGGCGAAAATGGACAAGCTTGTCTTAACAATCATACAAGAACACAAGGAAAGAGTAAGAAGACAATTTTAAAAAAGAAAAAGTATGAAGGACTCATACTTCAGAATTTCAAAACTTACTACAAAGCTACAATAATTAGGAAGGTATGGTATTAACACAGTAGACACATAGATCAATAGGAAAGAATCAAATGCCAAGAATTAAATCCTTATACACATGGGTGATTGATTTTCTACAAAGGTCCACAATAACCCAACCCAGAAAAGATTAGTGGGTCTGGAACTGACGGGCAACACTCAGGAAGTGAGGCATGGGAGTGTCCAGAAAGAGAAGAATTGACTGAGACTTTGAATTGAGCAAAGATATTGGCTAGATTGAAAGAAGTCAGAAGATGTTTTCAACATTGAAACAACATGAAATAAGTGCTTGAGAATTTCAAATAGATTGGTATGAGTAAGGTGATTAGATTTAAAATAGGCATCAAAATCTCCAAGCCTAACTGCTTCACATACCAAGATATTACTATATTATATTTCAATTATTCACTAGGCCTTTCTTCTGGAAAATATTATTGCTTCTAGATTGGCTGATTGCAGTTGCCTTTTCATGTCAATTTTGTGTTCCCTTTTCTCTTTTTTCTCAGCAGCAACCAGAACCTGAAAGAGGAATGCATTTCAAATTTAGCATGACCAACAAAGAGTTAGTGGTTTACCATCCATCTCTTTAACTTCTTTTCCCAACCCTCTCACATTTTAATATATGGTACCACAGTTCATACAATCACTCAATCCAAAATCAGAAGAGTCATTCTACTTTTTACTTCACCCTGTACTGAAAATATGAGCAAATCCTTCTAACTTCCCTTCATAAGGCAACTTTTGTTTTTCTATATAACCACTATGCACCCTAGATTCAACATGATAATTTTTTATGTGGAAAATGGCACTATTTTTATACCTAGATCTCTCATAGAGTAAGATTTCTGTGTTACTCTATGATTTGATCTGTACTCAGCAAACAGAGGGATACTTCCAAAATATAAATCAGATATATAATTCCTTGCTTAAAATTCTCTGATTGTTTCTTACTTCACTTAGAATTAAATCTCAACTTTTCACCATGAAGCCTGAGGCCCAGCATGAAACAACCTCTGCATACCGGAATTACTGTCTACTTTCTAGCAACAAAACTCTTTCATGTCCCGAAGCTTTTGAGCTTGTGATTCTTTCTTCCTTGAATTTCTATCCTTCAAAGATTTCATGGCTAACTTATATTTATTAATAAAGTCTCTTCCCAAATAACTTTTCAGACACTCACTTTGGCCAACTAATCTAAATACAGATAGGACAACTTCCATAATTTGGCCAACATTTCTCATGTTTACTACATATAATTTGTTATTCGCTTATACTTTTATTTTTACCTGCCCCCCACATGCATGCACCATAAAAATCCCTGCAAATGGTAGATCATTCATTAACATTTTTGAAAGAAATAAAATGCAAGTTTATTTTAGCGTTGCAGATCAGACTTTATATATTAAATCTCTTACTTTTTAGTAAATTTATCTACAAATTTACTATACCAAATACACAAACCTGAACAAAGGCAGAATTTTGAATATTGATAAAATGTTTTTATAACTCATACTGACATCTAACTAATCACTGAGAAAGCAAACAGGAAAATCATTATCAGAAGTCACTGCAAAGATAGAGAAGATACTGTATGATTGGCATGTCAGCGATAGAACTATAACTTACACAATTTTACATTTTTTCTATATTAGGTTAGCATCTGAGCTTAAATATTTATTTTAAAAGGTCAGTAGGAAAGTTTAAAATCTTAAAAATAAGTGTTACCCATTTGTTACCATGCAAGTACCCTCACTCTGCAACACATCTGTGAGGCAACCCCCTCCCTCCAACCAAAGAAAACACTGTTTTAAGTTTTAAAATCTCATTTTTCATGCAATAATTCTGTTTTTTAAAACAATTATTTCCTCTGAGTGTTATGTCTATTATTGCCTTTGACCAGGAAAAAACATATTTTATGTGAAATAAATATGCCAATATCTCTGCTGGTAAATTTCCATTTTTTATTTATATTCTACACTATCACTATGAAAAGAGACAAAAATTTTTCCACATGGCTCATCTTTTTCCTGTTTTCTCAAAGCCTCCCAGAGTAAGCTGTGTTATAGTGGGAAAATAATTGGAAGTAGCAGCAAATGCTTCTCATGAAAACATAAATTGATAATCTCTATGGAAAACAATGTAACAGCATCATATATGTGAAGTCTAAATATGTTCATGTTTCTTGACCTAGTAATTCTAGCTTCAGAAATACATCTTAAAACTAATAGAATGATTTGTATGAACAATTTTTCACTGCAGGGTTATTTATATCAAGGAATAATTTAGTCATGACTTGACTGTGTATAAGTAGAAGATTGGTAAATAAACTATGCTACATCCACCAAATGGAATACAATAAAAATACTGTGCATTAATACATAAGGCCAAAGAAAGGCAATCATAAGGCAGTAGAAAAATATTCATAATAAATTATGCATAAATGCTGGCCACAAAGCTACATGAACTTCAGAATTCGAATTTTGTGAGATGAAATTGAGTATGCCTATGGATGACAGAAAGAGGTGGCAGAAAATGATTTTTAAATTATAGTGATTTTTGTTACTCATGGCTTAAGATACTTGTGCTTTATTGCTGCTGTGTTTTCTAAATGTGTCTGTTTTTGTCCATGTGTGGTGGAATACATTTTCTTTTAAAAACAACACAGACTGGAGTTAGAAGAGCTGAATGGCTTGTGTTTCACTAGCTGAGCTCTTTTTTTTTTTTTTTTTTTTATGCTACAACATCTGGTTTTCCTTCTTTGTCACTTAATTCTTTTGTATAACTTAATATATTTTAATTGTAAATACGGTATCTGTAATCACTTTTCACCATTCGTGTTCACATGCCTGCCATCTCTCTGATCCAGCATCAACTTTATTAAGGGTGCTTCTACAAATCACTCATGCCACAGTCAAGAAGTACTATGTGTGTTGCCATGCCTATTACATACATTTTTGCCCAACTTTTTTATGTAAAAATAATTATAGGGATTATATATGGGTAGTACACCTTGTGAGCAGGAAGCCCACAGGGCCTCCTGGCTGCGGGGACCCTTCACAAGTGGTTCCCGCGTGGGAGGATCTGGGATCTCATCTCGAGGGAGAGGCCAAAGCAGCCTCCGCAGAGCACAGTGACCAGGGGAGGGTGTAGGGGTAGAGATGACGAAGCAGCCTTGGCGGTGGGTGGTGAGAGCTCAGGCAGCGTGAATTCTGGCTGTGGGAGGGGACCGGGAGCTCGGCACAGGCCCCAGGACCCGCCTGGTTGCTCACAGGCAGAGAAGCACCCACTCTGCCTGCCCGTGGGAGACCACCTCAGCCAGGCCCCCAGTGTGGTAGGGAGGGAAGGGCTCCCGTAAGAGAGGGACCGCAACTTTCACAGAATGGGAGCAGCTGGAGGGAAGTGAGAGCTGCAAGTTTCCAGAGAAGCCTTCCCTCTCCCCAGATGTGTCTTTCCCAGCCAAGAGCTGGCCACTTTCTGCACATGATCTTAGCCAAAAGGCCAAGAAGCGATAGCAGACCACTTTCTGGAGGAACATCTTCCTGAAAGTTTGAGCCAAAAATGTGGGAGTGCATTATACACGGAAGCACATTTTTCATAGGTAAATTTGGGCTTGTGAGACAAATATGTAAAAGAAAATTTCCAGCTTGCAGATCTCATGGATATTTATGTGGAGAGTTTCCAGGAGCTGAACTAATGAACTTCTTTAAAGTATGCATCTTTACGAGATCTGCGTTCCATTTGTGAGACTACATCTTAAAAAAAAAAAAACAACAAAAGCCCTGTGCTTAAAGGAAACAAAATACCATCTATTCTCTATTACTGCTTTCTGGTTTTCACCTAGGACACCTTTGCCTCTCTCTGGGTCATGAAGATATTTTTCTGTTTCCTACTAAAATTTTATATTTATATTTTTAATTTTATATTAGTATTTTTAATTTTATATTTCTAATTTTTCCATAGGTGATCCATCTTTAATTAATTTTATGCATTAACATTTAATTATGCATTATACAAATGTTAATACTACCTTGATACTTCCTTTTAATAACAAGTGAGGAAAGCATGGAGAGTCTTTTTTTTTTTCTTTTTGTACAAATTACCAGTTGTTCCAGCATCAATTATTGAAAATAGTTTCAATATTCAATATGTAGCAGCCTTTGTGAAAATTATAAATGTGGGTCTATTTATGGGTTATCTATCTGGTTCTATTTTTATCTACTTTTCAATTACTATGCAAATACAAAACTGTCTTGATTACTATGGCTTTATGGAATTATACTCTAGCTTTATGTGATTACTACAGCTTTTTAAAATATTACGCACTATCACCACATAGAGCTGAAGTCCAGTACCATGTGTACTCCACCTTCTCTTTCTCACAGTGTTTTGTCTATACTACGTAATTTATGTTTTCTTTCTTAGTTTTAGATTTAAGTTGTCAATTACTATTAAAATTCAAGCCTTGATTATTATTAGGGTTACATCAAATTTATAAATTAATTAAAGGAGAATTTTATATTAGCACTATTTAGCTTCCAAGTCCATGGATACCTAATATCTCTTCTTTTACTTGTTAATTTAACTAAACAATATTTTAGCCCTTTCAGTGTTGTGGTTTTGCCCCTCCTTTGTTAAATTTAGTTCACTGTGTTTTATGCATCTTGAAGGTAGCATAAGTGTAATTGAAAAACGTAATTTCTAAGTGGCATTGGAAATACAAATGATCTTTTAAAAGTAAATTTTATTCTGAAACTTTGATAATTTGCTTATTCATTTAGGAATTTCTTTGTCAATCCTTAGATTTTTCTGAACAAACAATAATGAATGTGTTTAGAGAATTTTAAAAAACATCCTATCTTATCTTTATGCTCTTCATTTCTTTTTTATTTTTATTATTTTTTTGGTTATTATTTTTAAACCTTTCAGTGCAATGTTAAAATAGAATGGATGAGAAAGGAGCAAAACAAACCAAAGTGCTCCAAATTAATAAATTAAAAATTCAGGTCTTTCAAAAAAACTCTTAAGATATTAGCCACTAGCTAATTTAATCAGAAAAGTAAGACTAAGAAAAAAACTGGGAGGGAGGAGACAAGATGGCGGACTGAAGCCAGCTTTCCACAGAGGCTCCCGTCCAGAAGGAGAGTCAAAAGATGGAAATTTAGTAAGTAACCTAGAGGAATCAAGCTGTACCAAGAGAGAAGGTTGAAGAACTCACATCAACACCACTGAGGCGAGCTGAGACCACAAGGATGCAAACAAAAGGTACAAAATCCATCACCAAGCAGACGGGAGTCCCCCCTCCCCCACGAGTCCGGCTTAAGAGCCCTACAAACAAAAGGGCAGAAATCTACAGCCCTCCCACTTCATTTCATGGGAGCGACCTTCTAAAAACTGGTCCTACCTCCCCTACTAGGGTGCCATGGTGCTCCCCTGCCAGGCATAAAAAAAACTGTATAAAACTTTGAATATCTTTCCCAGCAGTCCAACACTCCCCTTCACTCACATGGAGGTCTGGAGGTCTATCCCCCAGGAGTTTGGATCCCTGGGTGATTTATCGAGGGGAGGGGTGTGGACAGAGCCCGAGTTGCGACTGAACAGTGCTGACTCCGAGTGAGGAACACGCAGCCAAAGGGAAGTCACGCCACGGCAGCACTTCCCTGTGATGGGGTGCACCAGCCCTCTTTGACCAGCCATACGGCTAGGCGTAAAACTGAGTGAAACTCTTAACTTCCCCGTTTGAAGCGCTGACCTGTCAGCACTCCCTCCCCACCCTCATTCAGGGGGCTGGGGACCTGTCCCCGGAGGAGGTCAGATCCTTGGGCGATTCCTCCAGGGGAACGGACAGTCCCTGAGCTGCGGTTGGACAGTGCTGGCACGGAGGCACGCAAGCGAGGAGGAGGAGCCGCGTCTCAGTGGCACTTCCCTGCAGCGCGGGCTACATAAAACTGAGTGAGTGCTTCCAGTGCTGAGCCCCCAATGCCCCCTCCCACTCCCACTTGGGGATCTGAAGGCCTGCCCTCCAGAAGTCCGGATTGTTGGGGGACCTCTTGTGGGGAGCTCAGTGCCTGAACTGCGCTGTCTCTGGGGCGTGGAAGCGAGGAGCCGATGGTTGGCTCCAGAGCAGCGGTTGCCAGAGAAGCAGAGCTACTGGTCCCAGAGAAGCAGAGCGGGGGCTGCTTTCTGACAACGGAGCAGCAGCGCCGGGCTCGGAGGACTCTCCTTCACCCCCACCCTCAGATCTGGAGGCCTGTCCCGCAGTAGTCCGGATAGCTGGCTGATCTCTTGAGGGGTGTAGATAGAGTATAAACTGCGACTGGTCAGTGAAGGGTGGATAGCCGTTTTTTTTGTTTTTGTTTTTGTTTTTATTTTAACAGCAAAACGGCTCACGTCTAAATATTCTGAAGCCACACCCACTGTCTTCCTGGGCAATCAGAGGAGGCCACCCGTGAGTAAAGGATTTGCTT
>CAUYPK010076296.1:0-36715 GCA_963574355.1 Loris lydekkerianus
GAAGTCCCTTGCTGGCTCCCTGTATCCTCAAAGGGATGATCATAGGCAGATCCCACCAGCCAGAGATGTCTGGAGTCTTGTCTCCCCAGATTCGCCAAGCCCAGTTACAGGGAAGCTGTTACTCAGCTGCCATCTTTAATCTCGACAATCTTTCTTTTTCTTTTCCTTTTTTCTTTTTTTCCTGCAACAGAGTCTCACTTTGTCACCCTGGATGGAGTGCCTTGGCATCAGCCTAGCTCACAGTAACCTCAAACTCTTGGGCTCAAACATTTCTCGTGCTTCAGCCTTCCTAGTAGCTGGGACTACAGGAGCCCATCACAACGCCCAGCTAGTTTTTCTATTTTTAGTAGAGATGGCATCTTGCTCTTGCTCAGTCTGGTCTCTAACTCCTGAGCTCAGCCAATTCACCTGCCTTGGCCTTCTAGAAGGCTAGGATTACAGGTGTGAGCCACTGTGCCCAGCTGATAATCTTTCTTTTCCTTTATCTTTTTTCCCCACTTTGTAAGAAAATGAAATGTGACAGCTTCTCTTTCTGACTAGGAGGGGCAAGGAATAAAAATATTGGTTATATAATAGTAATTTGCCTTAGTCATGCAGCCCTACCGGAGTGCTGTTGGAACAGATAATTAAGCTAAATACTGCATATTTATTCCCTTACGGTCCCCCTAATTGGTTGTGCTGCTGTAATTGATTTGACAGGTTATTTTTACTCAGAATGAGCTGGGTTCCTCTGCTGGCTTATAGATTTGCTATTGCTCCTGGAGACCAGGCTTGCAATTGTCCAGATGCCCAGATGGGGATTGGTTTCTACTTGAGAATGGGAGTGAGGACCCCAGCCTAGCCTGGGGAGCTAGCCGTGTAAAGGTGTGAGTGTTTGTATGTGTGTTTTAGGGGGTATGGGGGAAGAAGGTTAGAAAAGCTCAATTCTTCCAGGGATCAAATTGGGAAAGAGCTAGGAAAAAATTTAACAGCTGATGAAACCATGTTGAGGACTATCCTGAGGACAGGCAGGGTCTTGCACCTTTCAGCAGAAAAGTGGAAAACCGCATGGGAGAGAACTTTTGCCTACAGACCCTTTGGTACTTTTTGTCTATTCCAAGAAGCCACTTCTTCCCACCCTTGCAAACTGCTCCCCCAAGTACAAAGTACAAGAGAACCAGCATTCTCTGGTAGTCTGCAGCACCAGCCACCTACACATCCTTCCTCATCTTTGCATGCAGCTCAGCGACTCCCCCTGTGCATGCAGGGGGTGGGGTGGAGGAGTGTGGTGGCAAAGGCTCCCCACAGGAGGCCTTCAGATATGCCACAGGGACCCTTGAGGGAGCTGGCATCCTACAGAGATGCAGGCTATGGGTTATTAGGACTTTCTCAGTGACTGTGTGACCTTGAACATCAAGTAACCTTTGAATTTCAGAATCCTACTCATCTGTCCCATCCTCTTGCTAAATTGTGATAAATCACAAGTGATAATCACTGAATACCTACAGCTGCCAGGGTCCAGGCCAAGTGCTTCCTCCCAAGCACAATCATAATGCCATCTTCACAACGTGATGGAGAAGGTGCTACTATTATCATTATCATCATCATTATTGTTATTCCTTACAGATAAGGAAGCCAGGATTCAGAGCAGTTGAAAACCTCTATTACAGGCCCACTGCTCACGAATAGTGAACTTACGCAGGCCGGCTCCAGCCCTTGTGTTTTAATGCTATGGTACTCCATTCAATGTCTGCCAGGAAAAAAAAAATATTTGAAACTGTTGAATTTTTCATGGCTAAGGAGCACGTTCCTGTGATATAATGCCATAGAAAGAGGATGTGGAAAAGGCAGCCTCACCACCTGCTAGTTTTCTAACTTCCCAGACATCATCCTTCTCATCTGTAAAATAGGAATGATAATATCCATCTCATATAGCTGCCAGGAGTGTAAGATAACCTAGCACAGGGTCTGGTGGACAGTAAGCTCTCAACAAACTTCCTCCCAGAAGGCTGAGCCAAGGGACTGTCCACTTACCCCAAGTTTCCTGGAATGGAGAATTTCCTCTGTGCACGTAACTTTGAGCAAGGGCTATGAGGGCTGCTTTGGCTCTCCAAAGCAAAGAATGGTCTGTGGAAATGGCCTAATCAAGCTGCGCTCGGTGGCCCATGGTGGCCCGAGCTCCTGCCCTCTGAGCACTCCTGCTCCTGTCCACTGAGCACTCAGGACTTCCCAGGAGGCTCACCCTGGAACAGGTGAAGGCAGTGAGGTCATAGCCCCTGATAGCAATTCGGAAGCTGGGACAGGCCTGCCAGCCCCTGCCAGTCCCCAGACCTTTACAGAGCAATTGTTTCATCTGGTTGGGCTGGAATTTCAAGCAGGAATGTTCAGCAGACAGCAGTGGGGCAAGTGTAAATTCCAGAGGCTGAAGCAACATTTGCAGAGGAGATTTTTTTCCCCTGTCAGCCCCTGGCCTCAAGCAAGGCCTTCCTGGCAGTGGGAGGCACTACCTGGTCTTGGAGCAGGGCCAAGATTGCCTGGGGAGAAGCTTCTCTCCTGGTCAATGAGAAACAATGGGCATCCCTACCCTGGACCAGGCACTTTATACATGTCACCATTGTTTCGGCAGTGAATTCGATGTGCAAACAGAAGTCAACTTTGTCTTCTTTTTTAGTCCCTTTCAACCTGTTCTCTTTCTTCCTATTCCTAAATAAAATCTCCAGCAGGTCTTGTAGCTCTTCTAGACCCTTTTAGCTTCGAAGATGGTCTCACTTCAGTAAAAAGAAAAACTAGTTTAGTTTAATGTCACAACTCCAAGCTCTTCTCCAGTGAAGGCTTTTCTCTCTGCTAGTTCAGGCTTGAATCAGGGCAGTAGAGCCATGGATGCTATTGGCATCACTCCACTCTTCTTCCCCCCTTACCCCCCTCCCCGTGCAGGTGCAGGGGTGCAGGGAGGGGCAGGAAAGGTCCCCTGTGACTGAAATGAAGGCACTCTGGCATCACACCCATCTTTGGTGGTGCCCCGCTGTGAACCAGGCCTCCCTCTCCTCTGTTGCATACGACTTCCCTCAGTCCTGGGCTTTTAGCTGACCCCTGAGTGTTGGAGAACCTTCCCCTTTCCAGGTGTCATCTGCAATGAAATCCAGTTTAGGAGACCCCAATTGGACTGCCCTTGATGGGACCACAATATGGTGCTCCCTCCCAGAGCATCCCACCCACACCCCCAGCCTATGCAAAAGCTTTCCATCTTTAGATTTCTCAGTCATGTGTCACACTTCAGTCCCTGTTTCCCCACAACTCCAGGGTCAAATATCAAGTTCTTTGAGTGGCCACTTAGAGTGCCTCCTCCCTTCTCCTGCATGTCTGGGGAACATAGGACATACTTGCAACGCTCTTCAGAGAATTTTCCACAACCATCCTCTTTCAGTTCTACCCTTTGCTACTCTGGAGGTGCTGGCAGAATGTTCTACAGTTTCTTAGCTTGCCCTTGCTTTATGGGGGGGTGTGTGTGTGGGGTTCTTTGCACCTATGCATTGCTCTAGGCCTTTGAGATGCCAGCTAGGATAAAGACAGCAAGCTCCCCATTGTAGCATCTTGTTAGGAGAGTTTCCTGATGTGATTATCATGGTTGGAGCTCACATTTCTTGAGTACCACCTGCCATATACCAGTCTCTACACTAGACAGCTTGGATGCATTGTTTCATAAAAATTCCATTTTGCAAAAGGAGAAACTGAGATTGAGGGAGATTAGATAACTGTCCTCAAGGTCACAGGATTTGCTGGTAGAAGAGTTAGCATTAGAACCTAGACTCCCAGGCCCAAGTCCAACATTTTCCCACTAGACCAGTGCTCTTCCTCTCCCCTCTGCTGTGTTCTGGCTTGACCCTCTACTCCAGCCACCCTCCACTCTGTCCCCTGAGTTCACCTGTGCTTTCTCACTGTCCAGTCTGTGCTCCTGGAACACACCCTGTTCCCACCACCAATCTGTGTTTTTAAAGGTCCAGTTAAAAGCCCATCTTGTCCACGAAGCTTTAGATCACTCCCCTCCAGGGTGATTTCTCCCTCCTCACATAACAAACATTCCTGAATGTAGTATGTATCCTGAGTTTACAAAAACTTTTTGTTTTTGTAAGTATTTAATCACAGTATTACTTGCACGAGGTGTACAAATCTTTAACATAAAGCATTCATTTTACAAATGAATACATCTGTGCAACCATCACTTGGATCAAAACATGGAACATGCCCAGAACTCCAGAAGGCTTCCTTGTGAAGCACCACCTTGAAGTACCACTAGTTTGACGTCTACCGCATAGAGGAGTTCGGCAGGTTTGGCCTTCCTAAGAGTATTTCTGCTTTTGTATCTGGCTTATTTTACCTCGAAGAGTCATCATGGAGTAGCATTTCATTCCTCTTTACCACCATGTAGAATTCCATTATGTGACTATAACAAATTTATTCATTCTCTTGATGATGCACATTTGGGTTATTTCCAATTTGAGAATATTATGAATATATAAACATTCTCATACATGCCCTTTGATAGACGCGATTGCTCATTTTTGCTGAGCATACAACCAAGAATAGAATTTCAGAGAATATTTACATGCATTCAGTAGTAGATGCTGTCAAACAGCTGTCCAATATGGTTGCCCCAATCTAAAGTCCTACCAGCAATGTATGAGAGCTCCAGCTAATCCATGTCCTTCTTAACACCTGGTAGCGTTAGTCTTCTAAATTTTCCATCCTAATGGATGTGTAGTGGTATGGCCTTGTGTTTTAACCTGCATTTTCCAGATAATTATGTCAAATACCCTTTTATATGCCTCGTAGCCTTTGGCTATGCTCTTTTATAAAGTGCTATTCAAGGTGGCGCCCATGCTCAGTGGTTAGAGTGCCGGCCACATACACCCCGGCTGGGGGTTGGAACCCTTCCCAGGCCAGCTAAACAGCACTGACAACTCCAACAACAACAAAATAGCTGGGCCTTGTGGCAGGTAGTCCCAGCTACTTGGGAGGCTAAGGCAAGAGAATCGCTTAAACTCAAGAGTTTGAGGTTGCTAATGTACTCAGTACTACTGTGAAACTAATTTATAATAACTCACACTTGCATATGAAAAATGAAACACAACTTTAGCCTAAGATGAAGGAGGGAGGGGGAGGGAGAGGTATGAGGAGGGGGTGGCGGGATAGTAGGGGATAGTAGGGGGACCAACTATGGAGCCCATTACAAGTACAAATTGGATCTATCTTGTGTAGAACACAAATGTCCTAATGTTACAATTGGGTAAATTGATTAGTATGATGTTAGCACTCCATTTTGTACAAATTATCAACACACTGAAATTGGTATCAATATATTTATGATCTATGTACAAAAGACTTAATAAAAAAAAAAAAGAGTTTGAGGTTGCTGTGAGCTCTGATGCCACGTCAGTCTACCAAGGGTGACATAGTGAGACTCTGTCTCAAAAAATTAATAAATAAATAAAGTGCTATTCAATTTCAATTTTTAAAAAATTGAGTATTTTGCTATTAATTTGCAGGAGTTAACTATATAATTTGGGTGAGTTCCTTAGATTTGTTTATTGCAAGTATCTTCTATTCTCTGTGTTTCTTTTCAGTATCTCTTCATTGTCTCTTTTCATAAACAGTTTTTAATTTTTAATGTTTTTTTTTTTTTTGCAGTTTTTGGCTGAGGCTTGGTTTGAACCCACCACCTCCGGCATATGGGGCCAGCTTCCTACTCCTTTGAGCCACAGGCATTGCCCCAGTTTTTAATCTTTTTAATGTTACATATATTTTATTTTATTTTTATTTCAGATTACTATAAGGACACATGTGATTGGGTTAAATTGTTTGCATTTGTAAGGTAAAGTCCGAGTTATAGTTGAGTCCTTTACCCAGGAGATATGCCATATATACCCCTACATTGTACCCATTAGGCAGGAGCTTACCGAATGCCCTGTCCTCCTTCCCCCCATCCCCTTCCTGAATTTGTATTTTTCTCTCATTTGGGCCTATGGTTGTTCATCTACTAGTTTCATATCAGTATTGACTGCATGGGATGCTTGTTTTTATATTTTTGAGATACTTTACTAAGGAGAATGTTCTCCAACACCATCCAGTTAAATACAAAAGATGTAAAGTCGCCATCCTTTTTTATGGCTGAATAGTATTGCATGGTATATATATACACAACAGTTTGTTAATTCATTCAGTGGTTGATGGGCATTTGGGTTGTTTCCACTTCGTGATTGTGAATTGAGCCATGAACATTTGAGTATAAATGTCCTTATGATAAAATAATTTCTTTTCTACTGGGTGGATGCCTAGTAATGGGATTGCAGGATCAAATGGAAGGTCTACTTTTAACTCTTTGAGGAGTTTCCATACTTCTTTCCGAAAAGGCTGCATTAGCAGTTTTGAATTTCAATGATGTCCACGGTGTCAGGATGAAAGAGTCGTCTAAGATGCCAGACTCAATTTTAATGAAGTCCACTTTATCAATGTTTTATAATTAGTGCTTTTAGTGCCTTGTTTAAGCAATATGGGGTAGACTTTGCCTACCCCAAAGTCATGAAGATATTCTCTGATGTTTCTTCTAGAAGCTTATTATCTCCCACGTACACTTTCCTACTCTGACTACATATACATATTGCCAAGAATATTCCGTATTGTTTTGTGTATGTTTGGATTTTATACAAATAATGTACAGTATGTATTCTGCCACTTGTTTTTTTCACTCGATAGTATAAGAATAAAGTTTGTTGGTACCTGTGGCTCATGTTCATTCACTTTCACTACAGCAAAGTTAATTACACTGCATACATCGCCATCTATGTACCCTTTCTCCTGATGATGGCTGCTTATGCTTATGTTGTTTCCAATATTCACCATCACAAATAATGCTTCTATGAACATGCTTGTGCATGCCTCTTTATGTAAGCGTGTCTCTGGGGTACATGCCTCAGAGAGCAGGCTGTGGTTTGGGAGCTGTAGAAACTCAGCACTTGAAGGAGGTGCCTCGGGGGCTGCTAGGGAGTAGACCTGGCGAGAGAGACGAGTGGGTGGGTGGATGTGCCGGACAGCCCTGGCTTGGGGCCCAGACTCTTGCTTCAGCCAGAGCAGATTTGTGTTCGTGCTTTATGATCTGGGGTTCTATTTAACTCTTTGTTTGAAACATAGATTCTGCTTTAATTTATTTTTTCTTGGAAAGAAATAACTGAGTTAAAATGTTGTTCCCACAGTGTTGCAGGTTAAAAAAAAAAAAGGAAAAGGAGATAAGCGATTCGACCCGTAGCCCATGCCAGTCTGCTCACCAATATTTTGCATTATTAATTATTGTGTGCAGCCCTCCTACTTCTCTTCCCAAGACAGACTCCTTATTTCTGTATCTTCAACTGTCAAGCTTGATAGGCATTGGTTGATGCATTGATTGATAAGGGATCTTTTGGACAGCTTGGCACCACAGTCATCCCATATCGGTACATTCTACAGAGCGCAAACCAGATTCCTATCTATCCTTCCCTTGGGGCCAAGAAAAGCCCCAGGACTCCACAGCGGAGGAATGACTCTCCTCACTTCCAGGAGGAGAATCCTGACCCTCAGGGAGATGAAGAGGCTTGAGGTCATATGTCAGGGAGGTGATAGGTCAGGACTTGGACCCAGGCCTTTGAATCCTGGCATTTTGCCAACTCTACCAGGAAACACAGCTTTCATCCAGATATTAATAAATAATTAACTTGTGTGTTGCTTTCTACAAAGCTCTTTCTCTTATATTGTCCCTTCTAATCTGCATAACCCTTTGGTAGGTGTGTGTGTCATTACCATTATCCCCCAAACAACCTTTTGCAAAGAGGGGAAAATAGATTTCAGAGGTTAGAGGTGTTTTATCCAAGGTCACACAGATACAGAGTGATATGGCTCCACTCAATACTCAATTCCAGCTTCCCTGTCCCGTCCTGTGCTCCTTCCCTCACTTTTCTTCCTGTGGCAGGCCCCTGGAGATGTCTGGGCAGGTGGGTTTCAGGAACCCTCTACAGCCTGAAAGCCTGGCCCTCCCGGCAGGCACAGGAAATGGGGTTGTTTCTATTGGTGCTGAGCAGCCCCTCCCATGAGACCAGGGCTTGTTCTTCTTATCTAAATAAACTCTACACAAACATGGCCACATTACTCATGTGTAAGTTATTTGCGATAGCATTGCCCAGAGATGGGGAAATTAGTTCACACTGGAACTGTGTCTCAACCTGGTACAAATGAATGGGGAAATGGAGTTTTAGGCCCAGGGCAGAAAACCCCCAAACGTATCTTTTTGGCACCCCACACCCCATCTCAAGCCTAAGGAAAACTTTTTCCTCTGGTCACAGGCTCTAGGGGCCCCATTGGAGGAAAGGCAGAACCCACCGGTACTGGGAAACAGGTAAGGGAGCTCCAAGCGACAGACTCTCTTCCTACTGGTGCTCTTCAAGAAAGACAAAGACGCAACTCAGAGCAGAGGATGTCTGCTCTATCCTCAGGTCCTTGGTAAAATGAGTGCTAGAATCCATGCCTAGCTCTTCTCCCCACATTCAATTAAATCCCTTTAACTTCTAGGGTTGGATCTTTCACAGAAGGTCCCGGGATCATCGGAAGGGTACGGAGCTTCTACGTAACTGAGAACATGTATAACTTAGCTTGGTACCTGGCACAGCATGACTGTTATTATTACTGCTAAGGGGGCAGTTGGCTATGTGTGTGATGGGAAAGAGAGATAATGTCAAAGGCAGTTTACCTTGGCTCACCTCCCTGTAACTTCCCAAAGACACGTTCAGATATCTATTCTCTCAGGTGCGTTTATTACAGTGAGGGCCTGACTCTGAGATGTTCTAGGATGGGCTTGATGTACCAACAGGATCTTGATTATAAACTACAAAAAGTGAGTTATATGTTTCTAAAAGACTCTCGGGCATAAGAGTCCTTCCATCTCAATGGAATTCCTGACAAAGCTGGAAAAAGAACTGTAGTCCTCTTGCTCCTAGATCAGCAGATTCTGGTTCCAACAAAATGTTTTTAAGATGACCAACTCTCTGGATATAATGTGCGTTGGTCCTTAGGAACATGGGCCATGTGTGGCTTCTGTCCCAGGGCTCTGAAACTGTGGTGCCCAGGCCATGTGGTCACGGGAATTCCTTGCTCCTCTTTCCCAGCATCAGACCAAGGGAATTGGGCCTGGAAAGGCTATGGGTATTGTGCCATGTAGGTCTGGCCCTGGAGACTTGTCATCTCTGCACTCCCACAGGGACAGCCACTAGAACAGGACTGAGTTAAGACCCTTAGATGCTCTGAAAGATCAGTCCTCCCTCATATAAAATTCAAACAAAAACAATTCTAAATCTGAGACAGTGTCACTCATCCATGTGTGCTGAACTCAAAATAACTTCCTTCTAGAGATTTTGATTGCAAAATCCTGGGTGAATGCAATAAAGCTGAACTCTTTTTCTTGGGCAAGGAGTGGAGCAAGGGGGATGCTTTGCTGTTGGCCTAAATGCCTGCTCTCTAAGCCTCCAGGTCACCCAGTCTGCCAAGGAGGCCTTGCACGTGGCAGGTGCTCAGCCCACGTCTTCTAAATACAACAGGGTATGCTCACTTCCCAGAAAAGGACTACATCCAAGCCATATCGTGTAGGGGTGTGGGGAGAAAGTCTTAGTCACTGCACATGTGCGTGCACACACACGCACATTCACACACACACACACAGAAAGGGAGAGAGAATGTGTGTGGGTTCAGCAATCTTCCCCAGTTCCCGTTTAAAGGGACAGCAAAATAAAAACATGTTGTTCCCTCTTATAATTAATATACATGCTTGGAGTTTTTACATCCTGCCAGGCCTCTCCCCTGCTGCTAGCTGACCCTATGGACGAGGTTCTGTAGAAGGGTCAGCTACTAACTCTGAACCAAACGGCTGCAATGCTGGGCCTGGAACCCCCAACTTCACAGAAGATACAATTCCACAAAGGGATTTTAGAATTTCCGAATGTACTCCTAAGAAGATAGATGCATTCCTACCTAAAACTGGCTTAGATCTGCTTAAAAAATAACAACAATGGCAAAAATACACTTAATGAGTGTGTAACAAACCACAAAACCGCAGTAAGTGGAGTTTGACCTTGAGGGGGAGTGTATAATTGTACATATTTTAGACATTAAATTAAGGAAACATGGCCTCACTCGGAAAAATCTGAGGGGAGGAGGAAGGGCACTGTGAAAGTATGAGTTCCATGCTGGCCGGGAGTTCAACTCTACTCAGCTGGGCTTCAAGGATAGAGGGTGTCATTTTGTTAGTGAGTATGTACATTCGTTCATTCAAATATTTATTGAGAGACTACTTGGTGCCAGGTGCTGTCCTGAACACTTGGCAACAGAGGCGTTTCTGAGATGAGTTTCTGCACTGTCTGCTCAAGTCAGTGGGGACAGAACTCATATTTTCTGGCTCTTGAATTAAACTGCATGCTATTCAAGGACAGGAGGCCAAGCTATTTTCTTGTGGCATTTCTTCCACAAAGCACCCTGAACATGTGTGCTCATAATTGGATGCTCAGGCAATGGGCCCAGTGTGTGTCCTGACTCCCTGGCAGGCGCTGGCCTTCCTTTTTCTTCTCTTACCTCCTCTCCTCCTCTTATCTCCTGGGCCTCTTGGGTGGCCCTGGCAGGATCAGGCCCTGAGAGGTTAGCTGTTGATTAAAGCTGACAAGAACTGGAGGTGTTGCCCTCCCACAGTCATTTGCATCTGGTTAGAGGATTCCCAAAGACCAATGGAATGTGTCTCTATCAGTGGAACTAGAAGGTCAGAGCCAGGAGAGTTTCAAAGGCAAACAGGTTTCAGCGAAAAGAATGGCAGAGTTTAAAGGATTCCAAGGCAGGGAAGAACTCAGTAACTGATCAACAATACCTGCCACGGGTAATGCAAAGCAGGGCACTGAGTTATGTATTTACAATACCCATAAGCTGGTCCAATCCCTTCATCTTACAGATGTGGACACAGAGATGGAAAGTGGAAACTCAAGTTGGGAGCAGGTCCATTGCTAGAACCAGGCCCTCCCGAGCCCCAGGCACTCCAGTTGGTCCATTCTCTTGCATTAACCAGGTTTTAAACACTTTGCAGACAGAGGAATTTCTTCCCCAGGTCTCTGCCATCCATCCTCTTCATTCATAGGTGAGTTCAGCTCTGATTGAGGTTTATTATTCAGCACCAGAGCCTATGTTTCTTTTGTACTCTGCCATTTCCTAGCAATTATTTGAGGGTGGTAAAACATAGTGCAACTAAAGCTGAGCCCATACCAGAAACAGTAGGACTGTGGGCCAACTCCCCTAGTGTTTAGCAGTTTAAGTCAATTTTTATATAAGTCCTTTCATGTGTGTACTACAGATTAGGCCTATTTTACATCTCCCAACCCAGTGACAGGGTGAGCACGGGACTCTGTGGTGTGAGTCAGGGTGCCACATTTTAGTTAATGAGGCCTTGGGCAAGTCATTTAGTCTTTCTGGGCCTTAATTTGCTAATGATTATTCTATTCATCTGCCAAATATTTATCAAGCACCTTCAAGGTGTTCCGTCAGGCACAGGTGTAGGGGGCAGCAAAGCAAAGCAAGGTCATTAACCTTAAGGGGCTTACAGTCTAGTGCAGGGATGACTGACCTTTACTCTTCTTTGCTGTACATGGGTAGAATAAGAGTTGTCTTGGGCCACACATTAAATAAGGTCTGTGCATACTTTTTGTGATATCCAACACCACAGATAAGCAAAAACTGTCCTCACAAAACCAGCATGTGGCCCACGGGTTGCACGTTGGACACTTCTGATCTAGTGTAATGGATCAGTTAAGTAAACAAATAAATACACTAGTGGACACAGGTGTGAACAGGACAAAGTGGGGGCTCTCAGTCCTACCCTGCAAGTCAGAGACGGAAAGGCTTCACAAAGAGGGTGATGCTCAAACTAGTCTTAGACAAGGAGGAGAAGTGATGGGATGGGGGGATTGAAGAGATGGAATGGACCTAGAAGGCAAGAAGGATGAGCTTCAGCAAAGGCACAGTGGCATGAAAGAAATAGCGGGGCCTGTGATTTGCCTGGAGAGAAGGTGTGATCTGGGGTGTAGCAAGAGAGAGAAGGCCAGAGATAGGGCAGGTCCCTGGACCCGGCACCTTCTGCTCCATAAGCAGGTCTATGGGCCCTATTCTCAGAATCTATGCTGTGCAACAGGGCAGCCACGAACCACAGGTGGCTACTGAGCACTTGAAATGTGGCCAGACTGAGATGTAAGTGTAAAATGTACAGAAGATTGCAAAGACTTCATACAAAAACTCGTATAAAACAGAGAGGATTTTTATACTGATTACATGTTGAAATGACAATAAACTAGATATGTTGAACTAAACAAAATATACTGTTAAAATTAACTTCATCTGTTTTTTTCCTCTTTTAAATCTGGCCCAAGAAAATTCAAAATTACATGACATTCTCATTACATTTCTATTGGACAGCACTGCTATAGACAATGGCAAATCACTGGAAGCATTTTTTTTAAAGAAAAAGGGGACATGCAGATAGATTTGTGCTTTGAATGTTTGCTCTGGCAGCAAATAGAGAATGGAGACAATTAGAAAATTACTGTAGTAATTGGTGGTGAGCAGTGATGAGTGTCTGAGTTAGGATTGAGGCTGGGTGTGGGGGAGGTGGGTTCTTTGGGGTTTGGGGCTGACTGGATGTTGAGGTGTGAGGAAGGAGGAGTCTCCATGCTGCTGGCTTGTGTGATTATAGATTATGGTGATGTCCCCAGAGGATGGAGAACAGGGGAAGAGATTTTACAGAGGAAGCTGATGAGTTCAGTTCTGAACACTAACTTTGAGATGACTGTGGGCCACCCAAGGGGAGGTCCAGGTGACTGTGAGACACTGAGACTGGAGCTCTGGAGAGGAGTTTGGGCTGGATACTCAGATCTGGGAGTCAGTTTATAAGAGTTAGGTGAGACTCAAAGGTGAACAGGATCACCCAGGAGAAGATATATAAGGGAACAGGCAAGTACTTGGCTCTGAGAACACCTATGGGAGGGCAGAGGAAAAGGTCTGAAAAATAGATCCTTCTGCATCCTGACAACAGTGACATCCTGTGATCCCTCATCTTAAGGCAGGCAGCTCTCTGCTCCATGCTGAGAGGTCTTTAAGCAGAGTCTCTTCATTTTTTGATAAATGGGGGGAAAAGGCAAAAAAAAAAAAAAAAAAAAAAAGAAAGAAAAAAGAAAAAACACCTCACAGCTAAAGCTGAAACTCTCTGGTTCCCTTGAATGTAGCTATTGATGAGCAAGTGAGGCAATAAGAAAAAAATCTGCCCCAGGTGCTAGCTCTCTTTATAAAGCAAGTGTGGCAAGAACAAGCCAACACAAAAGCTTTTCAGAGGGTGGTTTGGTAATGGCATCCAAAGTGATGAAAATGTGTCAAACGGTCTATGAAACTAGTGTATGGTGCCCCATGATCACATTAATGTACACAGTTATGATTTAATAATTAAAAAAACAACACACAAAGTAGCAATTCTGTTTCTAAGGACTGATTCTAAGACAATAATCATGGGAGGTTGAGGTGGGAGGATCGCTTAAGCCCAAGAGTTAGAGGTTATAGTGAGCTATGGTCATGCCACTGTCCTCCAGCCTGGGCAACAGAATAAGACTCTGTTCCCAAAAAAGGGAAGGGGAAGAGGAAGGGAAAACGAGAGGGAAGGGAAAGAAAGAAAAGAAAGAGAAAGAAAAAAAGAAAAAGAAAAAAGAAAAAGAAAGAAAGGAGAAAGAAAAAGAGGAAAGGGAAGGAAAGGGAACCAAGCAGGGATATAGACAATGTATATATACAAAAATGTTTCAAGCATCTCTCTTTACAATACCATATAAAGTTGGAAGAAACCTAAAGTCCAGTTGTGAGAAACTAGTTTACTAAATTATAGTCGATCCATGTGACAAAACACTCCACAGTTCTTTCAAAACAGTAAATGTATAAATGTAAATTAGTAAATGTATATTTATTAATATAGAAGGATGGTCACAATATAATCAATGAAAAAGCATATGAACATGGTATGATTATTTCTAGTTAGTGATTGCCATATGTCTTCATTGAGTTAAGAGCAAGGACTGTCCATGAGACTGCCTGGGCTGTCCGAGCATGGCCACTCAATGATCTCATGTCAGCATACCTCTGTGGCCTCTTCTGAAAAGGGCGTGAGAATAATGTAGGGGGCCCTACAAACCGTAGGAGTTAACCTAATCTATGACAAGTGTTTAAAACAAGGCCTAGCATTTGTTAAGACCTTAATATATACTAATTGCTATTTATTAAAACATCTTTAGTAAGATATAATTTGTATAGCATACACTTCACACACTTAAAAATGCTTAATTCACTGGTGTTCAGTGTATTCACAGAGTTAGGCAACTATCACCCCAGAAAGAAACTCGGTACCCATTAGAAGTCAGTTTCCTTCCCAATCCTTCCTGCAGCCCTTGGCGACCACTAATCTACTTTCTGTCTTTAAAGAGTGGCCTATTCTGGACATTTCATAGAAATGGAATCATACAATATGTGACCTTTTTTTTTATTGTTAAATCATAGCTGTGTACATTAGTGCAATCAAGGGGTACAATGCGCTGGTTTCATATACAATCGGAAATATTCTCATCAAACTGTTCAACGTAGCCTTCATGGCATTTTCTTAGTTATTGTATGTAGACATTTGTATTCTGCCTTTAGTAAGTTTCACCTGTACCCATTCTAAGATGCACCATAGGTGTGACCCCACCCATGTCCACTGACTTTTCCTTTAATATTTCCATAGTATTAGATATACATGTATCAACCCTCTCTCTCCTGTAATGTTATAATGTTTTCTTTCAACAGCCATACATAAAGATGGCCAACTAGAGTCTGCTTTCCATAGAAGCTCCTATCCAGAAGGAGAGTTAATGGACAGAAGCTTATCAAGTAAGCAGATGGTTTTGGAGCTGAGCCAAGAGAGAAGATTGAAGAGTGCACATCACCCCTGCTGAGTCGAGCTGCGACCCCAGGGAAACAAACAATAGCTGAGACCCAGAGTCACTTATTCCCTAGGATTGGACAGAGGCCAGCTGAATACTAGACAGAGTCATCTAGCCACACCACATCAAGCAGATCCCCAGAGTCATAGGCTGTAGTACTGTATGGGTCCTTTGCAAAGCTGTAGGGGAAAAGCTGCAGTCACCAGTCCCAGCTCTTTGGCAAAGGGCTGGTTAATCACTACTCCAGGATCCCCTAGTCCAATTACATCTTATCTGCTCATCTAGCCAAATGGTGAAAACTAAGCATGGGGCGGAATAAGTGGAAAAACTCTGGTAACATGAATAATCAAAGTAGATAAACTCTCCCAAGGAATAACAAGGCAGACATGTCAAAAGATTTCATTCACAAACAAATGGCTGAGATGTCAAAAATTGAGTTTAGAATTTGGATGGCAAATAAGATTAACAGAACAGAAGTAAAGTTTGAATTAGAAATTCTGGGAATAATTCAAAAGTTGTCTCAAGAATTCAATGAATTCAAAGACAAAATCACTAAAGATTTTGACACATGGAGAAAAGAATTTGAAGCCCTCCAAGATATGAGGAATGCAGTAGAATCCCTCAGTAACAGGATGGAACAGGCAAAAGAAAGGATTTCTGACATTGAAGACAAAGCCTTTGAATGATCCCAAATGCTCAAAGAGGAAGAGAAGTGGAGAGCAAAAACAGATCATTCTCTCAGAGAGCTATGGGATAATTCAGAAAAAACTAAAATTCGCCTTATAGGAATTCCCTAAGGCAACGAGGTTATTTCGAAAGGTCCAGATGCTCTACTCTAAGAGATAATCAAGGAGACCTTCCCAAACATTACAAGAGATTCTGAAATTTGAATGGCAGACAGTTTCAGAACCCCAGCATGACTCAACCCAAATAAAGCATCTCCCAGACATATTATAATTAACTTTGCCGAAGTTGATATGAAGGAGAAAATTCTGCAAGCAGCCAACCATAATAAAATGATTACCTGCAAGGGGAAGAATATTAGAATGACTGCAGATCTCTCTGCAGAAACTTTTCAAGCCAGAAGAGAATAGTCATTGACCTTTAACCTCCTAAAACAAAACAATTTTCAACCAAGGATCCTGTATCCATCTAAATTGAGTTTCATTTATGATGCAGAAATTAAATACTTTAATAACATTCACATGTTGAAGAAATTTGCTATAATTAAACTAGCTCTCCAGGATATTCTCAGACCCATCCTCCAAAATGACTAAAACAATGCTCTACCACCAAAGTAAACTCACTTGAATACTTTTGATCAAATCCCAACTTCCACAGTGGTGAAAGGATTAAAAATCTCCACTGGACTTTCGAAAAACTCAACACTCAAAATATTACCAGGCTTATCAATACTCTCAATTAATGTGAATGGCTTAAATTGTCCTCTAAAAAGGCATAAGTTGGCTGACTGGATACAAAAACTCAGGCCATATATCTGCTGCATACAAGAATCTCTTCTTACCTTACAGGATAAATATAGACTCAAGGTGAAGGGATGGTCATCTATAATTCAGGCAAATGGAAATCAGAAAAAAAGCAAGTGTTGCAATTTTATTCACAAATACAATAGGTTTTAAACCAACAAAAGTAAGGAAAGATAAGGATGGTCACTTCACATTTGTTAAGGGAAACATTCAACATGATGAAATTTCAATGTGCACAACCAGAATGCACCTCAATTTATAGGAGAGACCCTAACAGACATGAGCAACTTGATTTCCTCCAGCACCATAATAGTCAGAGATTTTAACACCTCTCTGGCAGTGTTGGATAGATCCTCCAATAAGAAACTAAGCCATGAAATTTTAGACTTAAAATTAACCATTCAACAATTAGATTTAACAGACATTTACAGAACATTCATCCCAACAAAACTGAATACACATTCTTCTCATCAGCCCATGGAACATCCTCCAAAATTGATCACAGACCTAAGATCACAAGTCTAACCTCAGCAAATTTAAAAGAACAGAAATTATTCCTTGTATCTTCTCCAACCATCATGGAATAAAAGTTGGACTCAGTAACAATAGGAATCTGCATACTCACAGAAAGACATGGAAGCTAACCTTAAGTTGAATGATAGCTGGGTCATAGGCGAGATTAAGAAGGAAATTACCAAATTTCTGGAATAAAACAATAATGAAGACAAAATAATTTGTTCCAAATTTCTGGAGCAAAATAATAATGAATTACCAGAACCCGTGGGATACTGCAAAGGCAGTCCTAAGAGGGAAATTTATAGTGATGCAAGCCTTCTCCAAGAGAAGGGAAAGAGAGAAAGTTAACAACTTAATGGGACATCTCAAGCAACTGAAAAAGGAAGAACATTCCAACCCTGAATCCAGCAGAAGAAAAATAACCAAAATTAGAGCAGAATTAACTGAAATTGAAAACAAAAGAATTATACAACAGATCAATGAATCAAAAAGTCGGTTTTTTGGAAAGGTCAATAAATTAGATAAATCTTTGGCTAACCTAACCAGAAATAAAAGAGAAAAATCCCTAATTTCATCAATCAGAAATGACAAAGATGAAATAACAAGAGAATCCTCAGAAATTCAAAAAATCCTTAATAAATATTACAAGAAACTACTCTCAGAAATATGAAAATCTGAAGGAGATTTTTCTTTCTTTTTGATGCAGGCATTTTAAGACAATGCATTTTCTCCTTAGGACTGCTTTTGAGGACTCCCATAGATTTTTATAGCATGTGTCCCCTTTTTGGTTCAGTTCAGGGAATTTTTTAAATTTCCATCTTTATTTTATCATTAACTGAAGGATTGTTCAGCAGGAGGTTATTTAATTTCCATGACTTTGTGTAGATTTGAGTGTTTCTCTTGGAATTGGTTTCTTGTTTTATTCCCCTGTGGACTGAGAAGATACATGGTATGATTTCAGTTTTTTTGAATTTGTTAAGACATGTTTTATGGCCTAAGGTGTGATCAGTCGTAGAGAATGTTCCATGAGCTGATGAGAAGAAGGTATATTTAGTAGTTTGGGGGAAGTATGCTTTGTAAATGCTTGTTGGGTCCATTTGTTCTAGAGTCCTGTCTAACTTTCACTGTTTCTTTATTTTATGCTTTCATGGTCTTTTCGGCTCTGTCAGTAGGATATTGAAGTTAAGATGCTACAATTTATCTCTTTGATTAGATACAGAGGATTTGCTTTGTGTCTCTGGCAGCTCCTGTGTTAGGTGTGCACATCTGTATCTAGGATTGTTGTGTCGTCTTGTAGAATTGTTCCCTTTACTATTCTATAGTGATCAACATCATCTTTTTTGTTTTTTACAATTGTTGATTTAACATCAGTTTTATCTGATGAAAGAATGGCTTCACCTACTCTCTTTTGCTTTCCATTGTTGTGTAATCGTTTTCCCCCATATCTGTGTGAATTCTTGTGGGTTAGACGTGTTACCTGGAGATAGCAAGTACTTGGGTTGTGTTTTTTCAACCTTTCAGCCAGTGTGTGTCTTTTGAGTGGGGCAAACCACTTACACTGGGTCATTGCACTGATGTGTGGCACGCTAGTCTGTTCACCACATTGGCTGGTACCTTATTGCTTTGTT
This sequence comes from Loris lydekkerianus, assembly GCA_963574355.1. NCBI lineage: Eukaryota > Metazoa > Chordata > Mammalia > Primates > Lorisidae > Loris > Loris lydekkerianus. The sequence continues at coordinate 18,667 of CAUYPK010076296.1, forward strand.
TCCCCCCTTGTGCTGCTGTTTGTTGTGAGCTGTGAACTTTAGTTTTGGGGTGATTTTACACTGGTAGGTATCTATTGTGCTGATCCATGTGTAATACAGTTCTGAGTATTTCCTGTATGGCAGGTCTTGGAGCAAATTCTCTCATTGTTTGCTTTTCCAGAGAAGTCTGTATTTCTGTATTGTTTGTGAATCTTAGTATTTTGTGATAGAAAATTCTTGGCTGTCCGTTGTGCTACTAAAGAAGGCTGAAGATGGGGCCCAGTCCTTTCTGGCTTGTTAGGTCTGTGCTGAGAAGTCTGCCATCAGCCCAGTGGGTTTATTTCAAAAAGTGAGTTGTTGTTTTCAGCTGGCTGGCTGCTGGTAGCGTTTTCTGCTTCATTTTGACTTTGGCCAGGGTGATGACTCTATGTCTTGGAGATGTTCTGTTTGCTGCGAATCTTCCCATTTTATATCTGGATGTCTGAATCTCTGGCAGTACCAGGGTTGTTTTCCTCAAAAATTCTCTCAAATAGGTTTTCCATGCTTTTTGTTCTTTCTTCTTCTCCCACAGGGATACATGTCGCTCATGTATTAGTTCACGTCACAGCCCCATGTGTCTCTGGGTGAATGTTTAGTCGTCTCTGTTCCCTTTTCTGTATCTTTGAGTGACTGGGTTAGCTTGGAGCCTTATCTTTAAGCTCTAAGATTCTTCTGCTTGGCTTAGCCTGTTACTAAAGCTTTCTGCTGTATTTTGTAATTCCCTAAATGACTCTTTCATTTCTTTAAGGTCTATTATCTCCTTTATTATGTTGTCATGCTCTTTGGTGCCCTTTTCATTTTCTTCATTGATTTCCTGAAAAATTTTTTTTGGCCTTTTTGTTGGTTTTCAACTTTCTCTTCAATTTCATTCGTCTTATCTGCCATCATATTCTGGATTCCGTTTCTAACACTGACGATTTCCACTGACAATTTTGGTTGGGGTCTACTACTGTGTATCCATTGTGATCTCTCGAGGAGTGCCCAGCTGTTTGTTTTCTCATGTTGGAGTTCTTTTGATTAACTCTGAATCCTCTTCTGTCAGCTCCATGGTGATAGGTTTGCTAGGAACTCTCCTACTTAGAGAGAAGAGAAGGCGGCTAGATGGCCTTTCCTGTTTGTTCCGCAGGGGAGGGTGGGCGCACTGTGATCTGCAGTGCAGGTGTTCTGTCTTGTCCCATTCCCCTGTGACTGCCACAGTTCAAGTCCATGCTGGATACTTGATCTTCATGAGGGGTGGTGAGTTGCTCCTTAGATCCTTGTTGGAAGCTCAAGTTGGGATCCTATCCACAAAGGCTGGCATTGTGGGAAATTGCTCTGCCTGGGGTCTCCCTGTGGAGGTGACAGTGGCAGCTGAGTAAGGTTATGTAGACAGTGGTGTCTGGGCTGAGGGTATTTGAACCCATTACAGGTGTATGGTGGCTGGAGGTGGGGGTGGGTCCCTGGGCAGCCCTTGACCTTGGGGTGGTTCTGGGCCATGTGGGAGACTTGGGGTTTGGGACTTGTGGTCCAGGCACAGTGCTGGAATCTCAGAGGCAGAGTCATTGTCCCCCTGGGAGCATTGGCACCACAGAGGCAGAGCAAGGATTTGGGAGCAGCACTGGAGCTCCAGGGGCATAGAACCACAGTCCCAGCAGCAGCTCTGAGGTTCAGGGGAAAGCCTTCGCCCAGGCTGCAGCAAGAGCCTCAGAGCCAGAGCTGCAGTCTGTAGGCAGGGAAGGAGCTGTAGGAGCCAGTGGGGGTCAGACCCCTGCTGAGAATTGCAGAGTACAGCCACCTGGGCGGAGGTGGTTCCAGTGGGAAGTGGGGGCAGGGGCTCCAGTGGTGCAGCTGGGGCCCTGTGGAGGAGCTGAGGGGGAGGGGCTGGCTCCAGTGGCTTGGAACTGGGAGGTGGAGCTGTGCGGGGTGGATGGCAGCCAGGTGCTTATGGGGAGTGAGGCTGCAGGCTGGGCTGCTGAGTTGTTATGTTCTCCCCCTCCTGGTCCTGCTGAGGCATTCACTGCATTGCTTCTCAGCTGTCATCTGCTGTGCCCCAGCTCGGCTTAGGGAGTGTGCTCTACCTGCTCTCTCCCTGCCCAGTGAGGACTATGCAAGGCTACTGTTGCAGAGCCGAACCCTGCGTGGACCTGGCAGGAAAGCATGGATTTTTTTTTTTTTTTTTTGAACACAAATTTTCACCACAGCTTTATTTCCAGGCACCCCAAATGGGAACTAACCCAACATCCCTAAGCAAGCACATTAATAAACCAATCGTAGTGCACCGAATACTGCTCAGCAATACAGTGATATCACTGCTGGATATGTGCCACAGCATGGATGAATCTCGAAGTTATACTGAGTGGAAGAAGCCAGAGGAAAAAGAATACATACTGTGTGATTCTATTTACACACAATTCTAGAAAGATGCCAATTAATTTCTAGTGACAGGAAACAGATAGTAATTGGCTGGGTACAAGCTGGAGAAAGGAGAGATGACAAAAGGGTATAAGAAAAATCTTTGGGGGTAAAATTCATTATATTGACTGTGTTGATGATACTATGTTATGTATGTCAAAACATCAGATTATGCACATTATTATTTTTTCTTTTTTTAGATTTTTAAAAAATATTTATTTCAGATTAATGTGAGGCACACATTTTTAGATTTTTTTGTTCTCACTTCCAAGGTAAAGTTCCTGGGGGTGTGCTGTGCACTCTCTCATTGTGTATAGATCTTACCCTTGGTTCCTTCTGCCAGTCGTCTTCCTCCTCCCTTCCTCTCCTTCCCCTGCCTCCTTATTAGACCATATTTGTGTTTTACTGTTCATATGATCATTAGTTGTTTATATATTAGTTTCATATTAGTATTGGATACATTGGATATTTATTTTTCCATTCTTGTGATTCTTTACTAAGAATATTGTATCTCAACTCCATCCAGGTAAACATAAAAGATAGAAAGTCTCCATGTTTTTGTTGCTGAACAGTATTCCATGGTGTACGTATACTACACTTTGTTGATCCATTCATGGGTTGATGGATATTTGGATGGCTTCCACGACTTGGCAATTATGAATTGAATTTAAGTAAACATTCTGGTGTGGATGTCTCTGTGGTAAAATTATTTCTATTCTTCTGGGTAGATACCTAGTAATGGGATTGTGGGATCAAATGGAGGGTCAACTTTTAGTTCTTTGAGGATTCTTCATACTTCTTTCTATAAAGGTTGTATTAGTTTGTAGTCCCACCAGCAGTGTAGAAGTGTTTTCTTTTCTCCACATCCAGACCAGCATCTGCAATTTTGGGACTTTGTGATGTGGGCTAATCTTATTGGGGTTAGGGTGGTTTTGATTCGCATTTCTCTGATAATTAGAGACTATGAGCATTTTTTCATGTGTTTGTTGGCCATTCATCTGTCATCCTTGGAGAAGTTTCTGTTCCAATCTCTTGCCCATTTATACAGAGGGTTGTTTGCTCTTTTCTTATTGTTTAATTTCAGTTCTCTGTAGATTCTAGTTATCAGGCCTTTGTCAGATTTACAACATGCAAAAATCTTCTCCCATTTAGAAGGCTCTCTGTTGGCTTTGTTTGCAGTACCATAGCTGTGCAAAAGCTTTTAGTTTCATCAAATCCCAGTTATTTATTTTTGGTGTTGCTGCAATTGCTGGGGGAAGGGAAGTGGCTTCCTCATAAAGTTTTTTCCCAGGCCAGTATCTTCAAGCGTTTTCCCACACTGTCTTCTAGAATTTTTATTGTTTAGTGTCTTAGATTTAGATCTTTTATCCAGCAAGAATAAATTTTTGTCAATGGGGAGAGGTGTGGGTCCAGTTCCAGTCTTCTGTGTGTGGCTAACCAGTTCCCAATACCATTTGTTAAATAAGGATTCTTTTCCATAGTGCATGCCTTTCTTAGGCTTATCAAAGATCAAATGATGATAGGTGACTGGGTTCATCTCTAGATTCTCTATCCAATTCCATAGACGTACATCTCTATTTTTGTGCCAGTACCAGAAAGCATGGATCTTGATGTGTACAAAATGGACTTCCTAATTCTTCACTCCAGAATTGAACTTCTCCTTCCTCCTCAAAAGCAGAACAAAACAAAACAAACAAACCTGCAGGTCTACCCTGGAAAATACCTTCTCTGCAGGCAGGTGACGGACCAGGAAGCAAGAAGAGAGGTAGCATGGGCAGATTCTTCAATACGAGAGACCAGTGGGAAGAGAGAAGAGGTGGGAAGAGAGGCCAGGATTGTTAGTACAGCACAGGAATTCACAGTGAAAGACTGGGTGCAGTGGCTCACGCCTGTAATCCGAGCACTCTGAGAGGCTGAGGCAGGTGGATTGCCTGAGCTCACAGGTTTGAGACCAGCCTGAGCAAGAGTGAGACCGCGTCTCTAAAAATAGCCAGGTGTTGTGGTGGGTGCCTGTAGTCCCAGCTACTTGGGAGGCTGCCACAAGGGAATCACTTGAGCCCAAGAGTTGGAGGTTGCTGTGAGTTATGACGCCACAGTACTCTACTGAGGTTTACAAAATAAGATTCTATCTCAAAAAAAAAAGAAGAAGAAGAAGAAATTCACAGTGAGGCATGAGTTGTGTTTGTGCCAGGAATATTCCTCATGGTGAGAAGTACTATAGAATGGTTACCACCCTTGGCTCCTTGGCAGTAAATGTCAGCACCCCCATCCTCCATCCTGCCCTTACTGTGACAGTGAAGGACAGTCCCTGTGCACTGCCAGCAGAACTCCCTTCATGTGGATATGGGAGAGTGAGAAATGCAGAAACCACCCCCGTCCCCGCCAACAATCCCAGACTTGTACGGCGCTCTCACTCTTTCCAGTCTAGACTGTCGGACCACGTGACACTTGTGTTGGGCACCGTGGGCCTCTCCCAAGCAGACTGCTCACATTGATCACCACATCCAACCTTGCTAATGTTAAATCCCAGCAGCTATTTACATAGTTATTTCACTGAAGAGCTGTTTGAAAATGTGAAATATAGTCAGAATCCTACCAAGTAACTTTTTTCTTTTATTATTTTACCAGGAACAATAATTTCATGATTTCAATATAGCTTCCCGAGAAGATGTTTAATGAAACTGAACCGAGACTTTCAGGCGGGCCTGTTTTCTCGTTCACCGTTGTATTATGTATTCATATCAGTGAAGGGAAGGCGTTTCCTTCCTCGGTCAGGCAGGACTGGTGCCTTGAACAGATGACAAATGAAAAACTGTTTGAAGCCCTTGTGTGGCTGTGTCTGAAAACACAAAAGTAAAAATAGTTGAGAAAACTTGTTTTTCTGACCCAATAAACACCTTCTAATATTTCTTTCCCTACTTATACTATTTGCACCAACATGTGATATTGTATTCAGTACTGATGAATAAACCAGTCCAAAGACAGGTGTTCACTGATTATACTTAGAGTTACCACTCCCTGACTTTAAGAGTTAATACTAGAAGCAAAGTAGTTATTAAGGCCAGAAAATAAAATACCATTGATATAATATTTATACTTTGTGTTATGATTGACCAGAGGGTGTTTTAAAATTAATTTTATTATACTCAGAGGGTGTTATAAATGTATATATATATTTAACAATTATAATACACAGGTCATGTTTGACTTCTGCTGTTATAAGAGGTGCTCAAAAGTGACTTGTGTACATCTTTTGTTATAGGTATATATTAAGCATTATGATTTTAATATAGCTTTTTCCTTTCTTAAAATGCATATACACTTTTTGACACCCTCTGTGTAGTTAAGGTGTGCATCCTGATGTGCTGATGTCTGTACACGTAGTGAAGGGATTACTGCAGCATCGACATGTTCATCACCTTTCATAGATACCTATTTTTATTTTATAATAAGAGCACCTAAAACCTATCCTCTTAGAAAATTTTCAATATACAATATTAGCTATTGTCTTCCTACTGTGGCTTAGATCTCTGGACTTATGTGGGTTTGTGAAATAAAATAAACAATTAGATTAAAATACGAGGCTTATAAAACTGTACCCGATTAATACCATTCTGAGGATAAAAACCATTTCTTTCCCCTCTTCCCTCTTCCTCTCTCTTTCACCCCTTTCCTCCCCTTTCCTCCCCATCCTCGGTCACAGGTGATGCCTATGTACTGGTACCCTTGGCAAGTCGAAGCAGAAGTATGGGGTGAGCACATTGTACCATCAGCATCCTCCTCTTCCTCCCGTGATTATTCTCCCTTATGAAGCCTTAGTGCCTGGGACCCCCCCCTTTTCCTCTCAATTGCAGCCAGCATTTTACCCTGAAGATCTGCAGAAGTGTTAGGTTTTTCCCAATTCAGCAGCATTTCAGTAGGAGACAAATCCTTAGCTCAGATGAATGGCCTTTTCCCCTCAAGTCTGAGGGCTCTCTGGGTATCCCAAATCATTCTCAAATGGTAACATTTACTTTCATTTAGCTAAGGTACCCCTTTGTGTTAGGTGCTGCACACATTGTCTCTAAGTTTATGGTAACTTGGAGGGTAGATAATATTGATGTCATTTTATTGATCCATTTTATACCAGGTATATTTTCCTAAAATCTGATTGCTTTCCTGTTTAATTACCCGGTCTTTATCCTATGGTAAAGCTGGACTCTTAGCTACAAACCTGAAGTTGGATTTTCCTATAGAATGAAGAAACCTTTGTTCTTTGTGTTCGGAGGGAGCTGGATCCTTAAATGATCTTAGAAGCCTCAGTGAGTGGGTGGAGCACTGACAATATCACTCTTGAGATATTTTAGACAGAACGGAGCTTTTTCAATTTTTCAGGCCAGCATCTAAATAAAATTATGCATGACCTTCTCCTTTTGTTAATTGCTTCCCACCATTTTAATCCCTGTATTATGAGGACTAGGCTGGCAAGGGGGTTGAGTCGATGAGATCAAATGTCACCTTCTGTTAGCTTTGTGACCTTGAATGTTTTTATTGAACCTGTCTGAACCTTAGAGTTCTTTCCTGGAAGTTGGAATAATCTTTACCTTTATAGGTTATATAAAAATAAATAATAGAATAATGAAAAGTGAAAAAAAGTAAAATAATTTATTTTAATTTTGAAAGTAAATGGAATCAAACTCATCAAAACAACACAAAACCACTTTTATAAGTAAATAAAGTTACCACTTTTTTGGAGCTTCCGAAAGCATCAGGATACTTTATCTCTGCTAGACTTTTTACAGACCTGTTAGCAAAATGTATTTTGTAATCCTGATTGTGTATAGTTATCTTTCACTTGACTTTGTAACACCAACTCTGCTAAAGGACCTTTTCCTGGACCTTTTGATAGCTGTTCCTTGTAGTGGAAACGCTATCCAAGGCCCCTGGTCTTTTGTGTTTTGGACTCCTTCTCATCAGTCTAGTTCAAAGTTTGAAAGTCATGTTTTTAGAAAGGACTGGCATTATACTAAGTGCCCACTGTTCCTACTACAGCCTCTCAATGTATCTGAGCCCTCATTCTTTCATAGCAATTACCACGACTTGTAATAAGAAAAATATTTAGAAAAATTTATGCTAGGTTTTAATTGAAGTTGGAATCACAGGCCACAAATCAAAAGAGTATTTGGCGAGAGCCTTGAGAGGAAGGGAAGAGGTTGCCCTGAATGCTTTGAGAACATGCATGGAAAGTTTGAAGCACATTTTCCAATTAGGGATCATAAAGGCAGAAAGAATAAAAAGCATGAACCAGGGTAGGTGAAAGGACTATTTAGGTTAAAGCAATGCATATTCTCAATGTTGTCATCATGAAATTGAGTTTCCGGTCAGTCTCTTTGCTGAGAAGGGTAAAAAGGTCCGCAGTGATATTTTGTTTTTAACTGTAAGGTTTATTGTTCTCTCCCAGGACATAGAAGTCAACCTTGAGGCTATTATGATGACTGAATAGCTTGTTTAACATGTTTGTTATGGGAAATTGTATTTACTTACTTCATGTTTATTTTAGAAAATTGCATCTGTTAAAATGTTTAGTGTAGGAAATTGGGTTTACTGACCCGGTTGTGTTGTTCACTGTAGCACCGTGAGGAACAGTTTACTAACATAGTTCAGTAACTCTCTCCATGTCAGCGACAGGAATTAATTTCATTTATTGATTTATGCAATTTATATTTCTTATAGACCTACTCTGAGGCAGGCACTTTCCAAGGCACTGAGGAAATAACAGCATGTGAGTTATCTTTAGCTGCATAACAAATCACGACCAACTTAGTGACTTAAAATGATACACAGTTATTATCTTGTAGTTTCTGTGGGTAGGAGTCCTGGCAGGGCTTACCTAGGTCCCCTGCTTCAGAATCTCCCTTAGCTGCAAGCAAGGCTCTGGCTAGTGCCAAGGTATCATGTAAAGACTGGACTGGGGAAGGTTCTCCTTCTAAGCCCACTGTGTTGTTGTCAGCTTAATTCAGTTCATTAACGGTTGTTTGCTGAGGGACTCAGTTCCTTGCTGGCTACTCACTGGTGCCCTCAATTCCTCCATACATGGGCTTACCTAAAATAGCAACTTGCTTTCTGTAAATCAGTAAGATCAATGTCTCATTTTTACTTAGTCTAATCATGGAATGATTACACATCCCATGGCCTTTATTGCATTCTGTTGATTAGTCACCAGGCCAGTCCCCACTCGAGAGGAGAGGTTTCCATAGGGCCTGAATCCAGGAGATGGGGGTGATGAGGGCCTTCTGAGAGTCTGCCTGCCACAAGCAATGGACCAAACAAAGTTGCCAGTACATGACAGTGATTCAATATTTTATTTTATTTGGTGATGTTGTTTGAGGAAGGCATTATTTGACCATCTTCTTTTTATTATATATTATTTCTTTCATTTATAATATCCTTGCATGTACACTAAGCTAATCGCTTTGTGATTACATAGTTTAAAAGGTTAAGTAATACCCTCCACAAATGTATACCACCAAATAAAATGTTGAATGATTATTTAAGAGAAAAAAAATTAAAACAAAGTTGCTACTTTCTTTTTTTTTTTGCAGTTTTTGGCCAGGGCTGGGTTTGAACCTACCACCTCCAGCATATGGGGCCGGCGCTCTACTCCGCTGAGCCACAGGTGCCACCCAAAGTTGCTACTTTCATGGAGCTTGCCATTCTGGTGCCATTCAGAAACCATCAGGGTCTCTGTTCTATGCTGGACTTTCTACAGGCCTGCTTAAAAAAATGTATGTTATGCTTCTAATAGGTTTCATTACTGAACACCATATGAAGAATCTTTCTTTTTAAAATTAGTTATCAGATACAAGACTTCCATGAAACCCTTAGAGCAGTGGTTTTCAACCTTCCTAGTGATGCGGCCCTTTAATACAGTTCCTGTGGGTCGTGACCCACAGGTTGATAACCACTCCCTTAGAGTGTTTGCAGTTGAACTGCAGAACTAGTGTATGTAAAAGTATATGAAAATCTCTCAGCAGAGCTGCAGTGATCAATGGAACAGGAAATCAGCTCCAATTTGCTTTGGCTTCCAGGTCATATCTCTGCTTTGGGGAGCAGGGTGGCAGGGCCCCTTATTTCTGAAGAAGACAGACCCTATTTTGGCAAGTTCTATTTTATTTTATTTTTTGTCATGTTTATCTTATCATGACTTCATTTCTTTATGTAAAGGCTTAGTTAGTGTTTCTTCTTTGAGGTTCAGAGCTGTATCAAAAGTAAATTTTACTGTGTATTTATCTTCAGATACTGTTTAAAATACTTTTATTAAGTTACTCACAGGGGAGACAAACTGAACTGCTGTTTCAAATGCAAGAAAGTACAGTGAAGCTTTATAGAGGGAAACAAGTTGATACCAAATGAAAAAGGAGAAAGAAAGAGGGAAGGAAGAAGGGAAGGAGGAACGGAGAAAAGGAAGGAAGAAGGATGAAAGGAAGGAAGCCAGAGCCCTTCCCAGATTTGAGGCATCTTGGTGGATAAACAACTAGTGCATTCTGTGGATCTTGCTATTTTCTGTACTAACTATATTTTATGGCCTCTAAAACATATTTCACAAACCTTGACAATTACACAGGTTCGGGTTGAGAATTTATACCTTAAAGATATGGAGATAGACTCTGTACGAGCGTGAGAGAACACCTCTGCCTTTGGACCTTGGGTGTCAGAAAATCAAAGATTAATGAAAATCCATAAACTGGAATGGAAAAGAAGAAATCGTGTGAGTGCTCTTGGTCTCACCAAGGCCAGCGAATGACATTACAGATCCCGAGGCATTTGTGAACACCCATTGCAAGTTATTAGAAGATGCCTGCTTCACTTGGGAAAAGACTGAAGCGTAGTTCAGGAACTGGCCTGAGACAAGAGTGGGCAAGAGCAGAGCTGAGATGCAACCCCAGCTGTCAGGGTCTGGAGTCTGAGATTTTACCCTGCTTCCCTGTGCTGGGAAAACACAAAGTCTGTTGAATTGCTTCATGAACTTCCTGTGGATAAAGCTGATTTTTTCCTTACAAGGCCACTCATTTCTGATTTTATAGTTTTTTTCTCCTAAGAGAAGGAATTTTTAGTATCCTGCTTTTACAGATGGCAAGTCCTTCAGGATACAAATTCTGTTTATTTAGATTTTAGGAATATCAGAAGAGCAGAGCATGTGTCAACTACAGGCAATGACTATTAGGTTTTTAATCTATAGAATAATAGCATTGGAAGAGACTGCTGTTCAAGGAGGTGGAAAACATGACAAACTCATCCAACTAGTCCACAAAGAGCAGGGCTGCAGCTCTGCTGGCCAGTGGCCCGCTGTCCTCTCTCGTTCCAGTCTTAGAGAGTATTTAGAATGCATTCTCTTATACAACTTACATGATTTTTATCTCTTGATTGGCAGGAGTAGTTGCAATTTTTCTTTTTAGCTTACAAGAGAGCCTCCCAAGCTCCCCAACCCCCATAAAGCACTTGATTCTTTGATGTTCCAGGTAGAATGTTAACACATTATCTGGTGTTGAAGCATTTTCAGAGTGCTGTCTGCTTTCTTTGCATTCCCCAAACACTCATGTGGCTCTTCCTTTTTAGATTCTTCAGGTTCAGAACTCAAGTCTTTATCCTTTCTGTATTTCTAGGAAGATGTCCACTTAGCGTCTGTTGTAGTGAGTGTAGTTACACAGCTTCCAGGGCAGAAAGTGTCTAATTCCTTAGAAAATATGGACCTGCAATTTATATCAGGTTTTTCTCAGCCGTTATTACGGTGAGCTAATTTATCTGTAACCTTTCTTATAAACTAGTCAAGTTCCTCTTTGCTTTTATTTTTTAATTTTGCCCTTCTTGGTGCAAATTCCTCCTAATCAGAACATGTGCCTGAACTTTAAAATAATAACATGACAAATGAAGGGAAGCAGTTTAACTAATTTGCAATGCCTTCTTCAACAAAACATCCTTTAGTGTTTTAGAAATAATCTCCAAGTTTTTCCATTCTTTCTTCAGCATATTACAATGCTTTTAGTTAGCTCAGTTTACATGGGGCTACACAAATTTGCAGTTGGTAGATAACATTCATTTCTAAAAAAGTACTATAATTTCTAATGAATCAAATTCCTTAGAGAGCTGAAGAAGACTTTCTTCAGACTCCATGGAACTTAAAGCCTGAGCAATAAGAACATCGTAGTATTTGATGTAAGCGCAGTAATATTTACATAGACCCTTTTCAAGCAGTCTTTGTCATTGGCAAGCAGAAATGGAATATATTAATAATAGTCACCTAATTATTTCTAGTAGTTATTCGTTCATTTGCCATTATGTATCAAGCACATTTCTGTGCCTATACCATTAGACCACCCGACCAGTAATGAAATAAAACCAATTATTTTATGATTCTTTCTCTCGATCATTTTACCTAAGTGACAAGGAACTTGTTGTCAGTAGTTGATAGACCTGAGAGTACCCAAACTTATAGAAAGGGACATTCTCACCACTTTACTTCCTGATGTGGTCCCCTGTTTGCAGACTACTTTTTCCTAAATTCCTAGAATGAAATTTCTCTTAAAGGTACCAGCCACACAGTATCAGTAGAATGAGACAAGAGACAAGTAACCCAGAAGAACTGAGGCATGAGGGGGAGAGTAGTGAAGGCTAGAAAAAACTATAAACTATAATAACAGAAAGTCAGCCCCCAGCTGATGGGATGAACCAAGGGGACCCCAGAAATATCCTAAATATGAGCTGGGTCAGAAGAGAGGCCAGATGTGCCTGTCCTTCCCTTTCTTAGAGAGACCTTTTTAAGTCACGAATAGGCCTAAAGCTATGTAAGACAAAGTTTAAAACCTACTGGCCAGTCATCAATTTACTTACGAGATCACTTGAGTGTGGGTGTATGTCTGGTGTACGTCCAATAGTTTATTTCTGATTAACACACTTCCTTACCTGAAAACATTCCAAACTTTTAGACAAGGCTTCATTTCTGTAACAAATCAAAGAATCTTTAAACCTGCCTATAACCTATAATGCCTCGCTTGGGAAGTCCTACCTTTGGGGGCCATCCCAACTGTGGGGATGCCTTCCATGTATTGCTGTTTGACTTTCTGTGTAATTTTTATCTCTCTGAAATGTATAAAACCAAAATGTAACCCAACTATGGCAAGACCCAAATATTACATCTTTTACTCAGGAGAAGCCTCTCAGTGGACACCTATGAGCCGTGTAATTGCTAGCCAACATTCCGCTTTTCCTTTTTGTCTCAACTTTTCAAGTTCATCTAGTTAGCCACTGGGGGGGCATCTTTTTGGAAAGCCCCTCAAATACACGTAAGTCTGTGGTTCTAAGATACCCAGTCTCTCAGGCATAGCAGCCTGTAGCAATCATTTACTAGAGAATTAGTAGTTGTGTTTTAGGGGTATGTATTAGGACAAGAGTAGAAAACTAGAGCTGTCACAGTTGGCAGTCATTAGAAATGTTTTTTCTGGTGGCACAATATTATTAAACATTTTAGTTTTATGAGTAACTGCGGTAATGGTGATGGTGTAAATTTTAATCCCCCAACAAATCCTCCCCAAGCGCATAAATGTGAAGAAGAGGAACCAAAACTCATGCTCTTACTATAAAAGGAAGGTAAATAATTTCCAAACTTCAAGAGACAATACAAAAACGAACCCCAAATCCCCATGATTTATCTCTTATGCTTCTGCCACGATCCTTGTGAAGTGCAGGGGAAGTTCCTAAACAATTGCATTGAATAGGGAAGGAAGAACTAGTAGCAGGCCTGACACTAATCTAAGACCAGGGCCATGAGGAGAAAGTGCACCAAAACTGAAAATACCCAAGAAGAAAAAGGGACATGCTAGGTTATGAAACTGACAAGGAGGAGGAACTTAAAATTGCATATAGTGTGTCAAGAGGCAATCTTGGAGAGGTAATACTTGCAAACAGCATTTTAAAAAGGAACACCTCTTTGAAAGCCAAATGCTAAAGGGAAATAAAAGCAAGAAAGCACATTTGCAATTCTACAAGACAAAAAAGTGGAAATAAGAAAAAACAGCTCTTGCACTTGGTGTATCTTAAATCACTGCAGATCACCAGCCCTGCACAGAGAAATGCAGAGGTATAACCCCGACTGTGTTGCTTGTTTGCTGCATAGAGAAGAGCCAATGCTCTGAGACCCCAGGGGTTGCTACAGGGAAAGAGTTTACTACTGCAGAGTGCCAAGGAGGGAGACATGAGGGTTTCTCAAGTCTGTCTCCCTGAAAATTTTGGAGAGCTTTAAAAGAGAGTTTGGCAGGCAAAGGGCTAAGCAATTGGGTCTGCTAATTGGCTGAGTTCAGAAGTGGTGGGTGGGAAACTGTAGAGGTGTAGACATTGTCTTCTTGTGCTGAGGCAGTTCCTGGGTAGGAGTTGCAATACAAGTTGATTCAGTTCCTCGGTTTGGGCCAGTGGTCTGGTGGGTCAGCCAATTCACTGGAATGCAGGGCCTGGAAGATACCTTGAAAACTGGCCTTAGGTTTCATAAAGGTGATGTTATCTATAGAGAAATTTAAGAATCTTTATGACCATTATCTGTGTGACTCTTGAGTAGCAAGTATAGGAAAGCAAACTAGGGGACAATTATTTTTAACTATGTCTGTGCCTGTAGAGAGTTTAGACCCCTACTCTGTTCTCACCTTGCACCCCTTTATTAATTTCTAAAGGGTGATTTCAGAAGCACAGTTTTCAATCCTATATAACCAATATAAAAATATAGCAGAAAATGAGGATCAAATTAATTCAGCTGACAAAAATTCCACCCACTAAATGAAAGTGAATGAAATATTCTCAATAAGCATTTCTAGATATGAAAAACAAACCACTATGAAACCGAAATTAAAACACCAAGAAATAAAATGGATGCAAAACAAGAAAAACTAAAATAAGAATTGATTGACTTCAGAAAAACATTGAAGTCTAAGTCATATGGGAAATGAATTTTAAAAATCCCTAAGGAATAAGAGAGTCAACTGAAAACTTAATAAGATCATTGAAGAAAATCAAGAAAACTACCAAGATAACAATAGGGGGAAAAAAGAAGAAACAAAAAGATTAAGAGAAAAAGTACTTGAAATGAAATGTAGGCAAAGATGATCCAATTAGGTATAATGGAATCTCTGAAAAAAAGACATATAAAACAATGGAACACAATATTTAAAACTGATTCTTTAAAAAATATATTTTCTATAAATAAAATATAGGAAGCTATGTGTTGAAAAAGCTCAGAGAATATTGACTCTAACAACTAACTATATAACTGACTGTAACAACTAACTGAGACCAATTGAGGAAAACTATTAGACTTTATAAAGGTTAAAAAAATATCCTTGGAACTACAAGGCAAAGTGATAAAACACCTTACAAAGGCAAGATTACGAGAGGCTGGCTTTGTATGTGCAAAAACAATGCAGGGTTCAAAAAAAAGATACAAATGCATCCTCAAAAAGGCAGCAGTGTTGTGTTTTTTAAATATACAAGAGTTTAAGGATTTACATTCAGGAGCCATTGCTGAGCTTCTACTAGAATCCCACTAAGAAATGAATGGATGATCATCAGTAAAGTATTGATGATGAGAATTTAATGCACTTAATTGTACATCTAACACTGAAGCAAGCGAGGATGAGAATGGAAAAATGTTATATGTTGAAATAGCGATTACAGGAAAACTTATAGCCTTGTACACTTTAGTTAATAAAACTGAAAAGAATGAAAATTAACAAATTCCCAACTCAAAAAGCTATAATATGTCAAAAAAATTAAAAAAAGAAAAAGGAGAGAAATAATAAGCAAAAGTAGATATTAATAAGGCAATACCTTGGCTGGGTTTTGAAGAAGTTAACAAAAATATAAAACCACTAACTAACCAAATAAAGAATGAAAGAGGGAAAGCACAGATGTTTAAAATAAGAATCAGCAAGAGGAAATAATAATTGAAACAGAAAAATTTATTTGACTATTATTTTTGAGACAGAGTCTTACTGTGTTGCCTAGGCTAGAGTGCTATGGTATCAGCCTAGCTCACAGCAACCTCAAACTCTTGGGTTCAAGGAATCCTCCTGCCTCAGCCTCGTGAGTAGCTGGGATTACAGGCACCACCCCAATGCCTGGCTGTTTTGTCTCTATTTTTTGTAGAGACAGGGTCTCACTGTTGCTCAGGCTGGTCTTAAACTCCTGAGCTCATGTGATTTTCCTGCCTCAGCCTCCCAGAGGGCTAGGATTACAGATGTGAGCCACTGCATCCAGCCTAAACACAGAAGAATTTTCAAAAATCATTAGAGACTCCTTTGCCAACATGTGTGCAAATAAATTAAAAAACCTCTATGTGTTGGACAGTTTCCTAAAGAATTTGACTCTGAGGTTTGGAGGAGAGGGGATGGATTGGTGTGCTCCCACTTAATGGGCACAATGTAAGGGTACATGGCACACCTTTTGGGTGTGGGACACAACTGCAAGAGGAACTCTACCTAATAAATGCAAATATTATAACCTAGTTGTTTGTACCCTCACATTAATCTGAAATAAGAAAATAAAAAGAAATGACTTTGTGTAAAGAGACCAATTTACACCAAAGGAATAGAAAAGGCCGTAAGGGAGCCCCTTTACAAGAAAGCACCAGGCTTAGAGAATTTCACAGGGGAATCCCACCAATTTTCTAAGACCAGATAGATTGAGTATAACTTATCCCAGATGATTAGAATTCTTTTTGAGAACCAAATATGCTAATGACAGTATAATGAGAAAGTCATTACCAATGTCACTTATGAATAATGATGTAAAAATACTTAATGAAACATTGGCAAACGGTATCTAACCCCACAGTAAAAAAAACTGATAAACCATGACTAAGTGAAATTTATTTCAGGAATGTAAGCTTGGTTCACTATTGGGAAATCTAGCAAAATAATACAACACACCAACAGATCAAAGGAGAAAAAGAAACATATGAATATCTGTAGAGCTGCTAAATTTTTTTGGACTAAATCCAACTTGATATATAACTTATTCTTGAAGCTTATTCTTTCACCATGGGAAATTACTAGCAGTACTTTTACTAAAAGCAAGAACAGCTCGAACAAGGGAAGTTTACTTACTATATCCTATTATCACCTATTATTTAACCTTGTCCTGGAAATAATAGCCAAGGCAATTAGAGGGATAAGAAATGAAAATAAAAAAGAAGAAATAAAACTCTCTATTTACAGATTATGATGTGATCAGGTGCCTGGAAAACCCTGAAGAAACAATGGTAACACTTTCTCAAATCAGAAGAATTCAGGAAAGTGGCAGAATATAAAATTATTATAAAGAAATTACTCATCTTCAGGTATAGAAGCAATTATGATGATGTAATAGTAGAGAAACCCCATTTAGATTGCAACAAAGATGATTAAATACTTAAAATGAATTCAACTCAGAATTTTCAAAAACAAAAAGAAGAAATCTTGGGTGGTGCCTGTGGCTCAAAGGAGTAGGGTGCAGACCCCATATACCAGAGGTGGTGGGTTCAAACTCAGCCCTGGCCAAAAAAAAAAAAAAAAAAAAAAAAAAAGGAAATCTTCAAAACAATCCCGTTAGACACAAATATATGTGACGAAATTAAGACACCCTTCTCCTGTTCTTAGAAGGGATGATTCAGATAAAGATGTTAATTCTCCCTAAGTTAGTTTATAAATTTAACACAATCCTAATGAATACCAATAAGATTCTTGTTAAAAAAAATTTAGATAAGTTGATATTAGAGTGTATACGAAAAATATAGATGTATAAGAAAAGTAGCCCCATTATACATTAAAACACATTACAAAGCTTCTATAGTGAAAACACAAAGACAGAACAATGCAATAAAATAAAAAGTCTAGAAATAGACTTAAGAACATCAAAATATGGATGCAATAAAAAATTAATAACAAAATTTAACTACATGAAAATGTAATTCAAATCACAACTGATGAACTGAGAGAAAATGTTTGTTAATATCCTTAGTATATAAGAAAATCTTTAAAAATAAGTGAAAAAGACTAAAATTAATGCAAAACTGTGCAAAAGATATGTGTGCAAGAAACAATTCACAGAAAAATATAAAAATGGACCTTCAACACATGATGACTTTGCCTAAAATACATTAAAATATAATTTCTTATCTATTAGATTGGCAAAAATTAAAATATATAACAATATATTCTGTTTTTGAGGCTTTGTGAAAGTAGGCACTCTTAATATTGGTGGTAGAAATGAAAATTGGTATAATACTTACAGAGGGGAGTTTGGCAGTTTCTACACAAAGAACAAGTATGTAAGTAGTCACCTTTTAATCTAGTGATTCTATTTTTAGAAATTTACCTTGAAGGTACCTTTTTAACAATATGAAGATATATCTATGGATATCAAGTTTTCCATTGCAATATTGTTCATAATTTCACAGTAGTGGAAATGATTTAAATGCTGAAACATTGAATATTGATTGCATACACACAAAGGGGAATGAGGCAGTTGTAAAATACTGTATATACTAGAGTATAAGCCGAGTTTTTTCGGCACAAAATTTGTGCCGAGTTTGGGTTTTTCACCACAAATTTGGTGCCGAAAAAACTCGGCTTATACTCGAGTA
>CAUYPK010076298.1:0-29084 GCA_963574355.1 Loris lydekkerianus
GAGAGTCTATCTTAGTTAATGGTGAAAGGTGGGGGTCCAGTTTCAGTCTTCTACAGGTTGCCAGCCAGTTCACCCAGCACCATTTGTTAAATAGGGAATCTTTTCTCCACTGAATGTTTTTAATTGGCTTCTCAAAGATTAAATAATGGTAAGTAGTTGGATTCATCTCTTGGTTGTCTATTCTGTTCCAGACATCTACTTCTCTGGTTTTGTGCCAGTACCATGCTGTTTTAATCACTCAGACCAGTCTGAGGTCTGGTAGCGTGATTCCTCCTGCTTTGTTTTTATTTCTGAGTAATGTATTGGCTATTCGAGGTTTTTTCTGATTCCAAATAAAACGAAGTATTATTTTTTCAAGATCGTTAAAGTATGACAATGGAGCTTTAATAGGATTGCGTTGAAATTATATATTGCTTTGGGTAGTATGGCCATTTCACTCATATGTTATGTTGCTGCCTGAGATAAAACTTTAGAAGAAATCTGGGTGGAATGATAGAATCTGCTACATAGTTCTGTGATTTCTGGCTATAAAAATCAGTTGGGGGGCTCAGTTTCTTCATCTATAGAATGGGGCAATAGCACCTGCCCAACCAGTTTCATAGTTTTGTGAAAATCCAATGAGGTAACAGCAAAGACTGCTCTGTAAACAATCAAATGGTATACAAACAGGAGATGTGATTGTCAGGGCTTTTATTCTCATCAAATACTTGATATAATGCTTGACTCCTTTTAATTCACACTTGGAAATAATCTGCATTTTCAAGTCCTAAGTAATCTCAATCCCAGTGGGATACTATCCAGTCTTCCCTCCCACATAGGCTGGAGTGACAAAGAGTGGGGAAAAAGTTGGGTAGGAAATTTAGCGCCCCTGGTATAGGTTAGGGAGCAGCATAGGAAGAAAATCCTGCTCTGTCTCTTTTTCTTTTAGAGCAAAAAGCATCTATATTGGGGGGAAGTGTTCCAGCATCTGCTCCCAGGTTTTGATTTTTCTGCGGCTAAGGAGAAGACAGAGGCCAAAAGGTGAGCCTCGCCCATGCCCCAGCTCTCCCCTCTGGGTCCTTATTGAATGTGACCCTGGTAGCTGATCCCGGCTGCAGGCTTGCTTCTCTCCTCTGCTGCCAACTGTCCTGAGATCCCCATCATTCTCCAAGGTCAGACCTTCCCATGCAATGCTGAAGCTGACAAACCTAATCTCTCAAGCAAACAGGTTATTTTGCTGCAAACCTCACAAAGAAAGGGGAGGGACATTTCTCTTGGTTTGAAATTTTAAGCTACTTTGAGTCCACGCTCACGGAGTATCTCTATGATTTTCTTCAAGGGGGCCTGTGGACACGAAGGAGGAGTGCTGTCTCTTATTGAACATCCCTGTTTCCAGCCCTGGGCAGACCACTCGGAACACGCTCCCTCCAGCTTTTATCAGCTTAAACCCGGCTCAGACATGTGGTGTGTGAAAGGATGTAGGTTGCTATTTGGTGCCTTTGGCATATCGTGTTAAGATGAAAAACACAAGTTTGCTACTTAAAGGGGAACTGTCAGTCCAAGGTCATGATTCCCCCAGCAGGCCAGGGTACAAGCCACACCACAAATACCCGTTCTGGGTGTGGGACCAGCGTCTGGTTAGTGTCTCCATTTGAGAGAAGCACAGAGAATGGCATTTCCTCCAAATACCAGATCAATCATTTAGGGGCGATTCGTCTTTTACTAAAATGATCTCAAGTTCACGACTAATAAGACCGCAGCTGCCTTTTTATGGCTGAGTTACCCACATACAACTCGGCACCGTATTTTAGGTCAGGTCACAACTGCGTAAGAGGCCTCAAACTTGGCAGTTTCATGTTCTTCTGTCTTTTCCATGCCCAACCCACACTGAATTACATGCTGACCCAAGCTCCCCTGGAGTCACATGGAATGAGGATTTGGCTCCAGATATCCAAATTTGCAGCCCCCAACTGGAGGCTGGGCGGACTAAGTTTTTCCATTTCCCTTCCACGGGGTTTCCACGCTGTGTCCAGAGCCCTGTGCAGAATTCAGGCTGCGTTTCCCTGTTAATGCTCCAGGTTACAGAAATGTAGATAGGAGGGTCACAACAAATGTGTCCAGATGGCCCTTCAACTATAGAATTACCCCAAATTCAAGAACAAAATGAGACTCAATTGTTTACCTCATGAACTTGAACTATAAAAGCTACAGAGGGAAACAGATCTTAGGGAAAAGAGAAGAAAAAAGTAAATAGAATTCTGTCTTTGTTTCCCCTCTTTTCAAAATCAATTTTGCCAAATTGTTAATTATCCTCAAAAGGATGTGAAGTGCAGTCAGAAGGAAGTTGATGTTAGCATTTCAGATGTCCTGGCATATATCATGTGCAGGCTCTGGGGCATCCAAGATGACACAGCCTGACTGTATGTTGCTCCAGGCACATGCTCTATGTCACCATGATATTTGTGTAACAGATCCATTCCTGGCACAAAAAGCCCTGACCTCTGGGTGCGGAGGGATTGAAAAATCAGTCATGGGCTTCAAACTCTTGCCCTTGTGTAGGTGGATGTTAGCCTCTCCTGTTTGGCTGTCTGTGTCCTTGACTTTTAGTTTACTCTAATAATATGATACCCAAGTCAACTAGTGGGCACTGGCCTGCGGACCAGGACACTGAGACTCACTGACCCCACCTGTCCATTTTTACCTTCTAATTTCTACATTACACATTCAGCACTCCATCCTGGCCTGGGACTATTGCCATAGCCTCGTACACAGGCAGAGCTGGGCACAGTGCCTTGTACAAAAAAGATGTTGAATGAATGGTCCTGAGGGGCTTCACGTTCTTCGGGGATCATCATTATCATGAATCAGTCTACCCTTCATGCTGCCACCATACTTTTTTCTGCTTAAAAATCTGTAAAGATATGGCTCAGCTTCATCATATTTGAAGGATGTCTTCCTTCAAACCTTTGGCCAACATCATGAACAAGACATAGAGGGCAGAAATCTATAATGTTACCTAAAGATATTTTTCAAATTTCCACCTAAACTTCTAGATCCAGGAGCATGCTCTCTCTCTCTCTCTCTCTCTCTCTCTCTCTCTCTCTCTCTCTGCTTATAGGCTATAGACTTACCAGAATCTCAATCAAACTTAATTCAACATGAATTTATTGAGATCCAGAGACTGGAATAAATGGGGAAAGCATTGTTCTAGTTTTCAAAGCACTTCCAGTTTGATGAGGGTTTATGTGTGGAGGCAGGGTGAGGCACAGGGGGCGTTGAGGTGAGGAGGGCTGGGGGGGATGGATAAGGATGTAAATAGCCAGAGTTGCAAGCATCCAGAAAAATTACCAAAGAGGTGCGAAGTGCCTCAGGGTTGAAAAGAGAGAAAGGTTACATTTGCTTGGGGACGTTCAGGGCAGATCTAGAAAGCCACATAGTCCTTGCTTCTCCGCGTCACTTCTAATCATCTTTCCACTCACTTTATGCCACATATTCTGTTTGCATTCTGAGCGTCCACTTATTTTAGCTCTCCCTGACCATAGCCACAGCCGCCCACCAACTCCTATTTCATTCCTTTCTTCTTTTCTCCCTAATTCTCAGTATCACCCCTAGGAAAAGACCACCTCTCTTAATTCACTGACAAGATCAAGACCAAAGCTACTCCACAGAACTTCCCATGACGTCAATGTTTTATGTCTGTACTGTCCAGTGTGGGAGCATTTGGCATGTACAACAATGGCACACTTAAAATACAGCTAGCAAGAATGGGGTACTGAGGCCGGGCATAGAGGCTCACGTCTGTAATCCCAGCACTTGGGAGGCCAAGGCAGGTGGATTGCCTGAGCTCTCAGGTTCGAGACCAGCCTGAGCAAGAGCAAGACGGCGTCTCTAAAAGTAGCCAGGCGTTGTGGCAGGCCCCTGTAGTCCCAGCTACTTGGGAGGCTGAGGTAAGAGATTCGCTTGAGCCCAAGAGTTTGAGGTTTCTGTGAGCTATGTATGATGCCACAACACTCTACAGAGGGTGACAAAGTGAGACTCTGTCTTAAGGAAAAAAAAAAAAAAATGAATGTGGTATTGAATTTTAAATTTTATTTCATTTTAATTAATTAAAATTTAAATAGCAATATGTAGCTAATCACCACTCTACTGGACACCATCAGTATAAATCGGTGCTTTCCAGTAGAAATAGAACTATCTCAAGCAATTTCAAATTTTCTAATATGAACATGAAAAAAGCAAAAACACAGGAGATTCTAATTTTATTTAGTTAATAACATTACTTTTATATATTTTATTTAACTCAATAGATCAAAAATACTACCATTTTACCTTTCAGTCAATATAAAATTATTGATATAATATTTTTATATCCTTTTTTCCCCTATTTTATCTGCCTTCACCCTCACTTGGCTGTCTTTTTTTTTTTTTATCATTTCAGATTACTATGAGGGCACACAGGATTAGGTTACATTGTTTATGTTTGCAAAGTCAAGTCTCACACCCAGGAAGTTTGCCTGGTAGGTGGGAACTCAACTGAACCCCCCTTCCCTTCTTGAATTTAATTGTGTTTTTCTTCTCACATGGGCCTGTAGTTGTTGATCTGCGAGTTTCAACACAATGTGGAGTGCCTGGGATACTTACTTTTCCATTCCTGAGACCCTTTACTTAAGAGAATGTTCTTCACATCCAGGTAAATATAAAATCACACTCTTTCACATGCTAAGTGTTAAGTTAACACTACTAAAAGTGGTTACTACTGTACCACTCCTGATGCCTTCGTCATATCTCAGTTTGTACACTGATTTCCAGGGGAAATATTTGTTCTGCGTTTAAGTTTCATAAAATTAACAGTTGAAAACACAGATTTACGTCATAGAACATATTGGGGAAGATTCCTTCCTCCTCAATTTTTTGAAATAATTTCTGCAGTACAGGAATAAGCTCTTCCTTGAAAGTTTGATAGAATTCTGGTGTGAAACCGTTAAAGAAAATGGAGACTTTACATCCTTCGTATTAACCTGGTTGGAAGTGGAAGACATTATTCTTAGTAAAGCATCACAAGAATGGAGAAGCATGAATCCTATGTACTCAATTTTGATATGAGGACAATTAATGACAATTAAGGTCATCGTGGGGTGGGGGAAGGGGAGAGCAGGGAGAGAAAGAAGGAGGGAGGGGTGGGGAAAGGAAGAGCTGAGAGAGGAAAGGAGGGAGGGGGTTGGGGCCTTGGTGTGTGCCACACCTTTTGGGAGCAAGACACGATTGCAAAAGGGACTTTACCTAACAAATGCAATCAGTATAACCTGGCTTTTTGTGCCCTCAATGAATCCCCAACAATAAAAAAAAAAAAAAAAAAAAAAACCCACAATACCATTTATGGTCAACTAAGGGAAATTATATACTTAGCTATACACTTAACAAAACATGTATAGAATCTATACTAAATATATTAAAAATGTAAAATATCAATAAAAGAATTAACAAAAAAGAAAAAAGAATTTTAAATGATTGTAACATTTTTTCCCCTCTTCCATTTGGGTACTGACTTTTCCAATTAAAATAATTCTAAAAGTCTGAAAAAAAAAGGAAAACGCAGATTTTTTTTGTTTTAAATTGTTCTAAGCATACTAAGTTTCTTAAGCTTAGTTTCTAAGTTTCTTAAGCTTAGTTTCTAAGCTTAAGTTTCTTAAGTCTACTAAGTTTCTAAGCATACTAAGTTGTTCTAAGCATGCTAAGTTTTTTGTTTTAAGTTGTTCTAAGCATACTAATTTTGTTTTAAGTTGTTCTAAGCATACTAAGTTTCCCATTACCTAACTCAAATGTTGGTTTTCCATTTTTCTTTTTAATTAGATACAATTAAATAAAATTAAAAATGTATATCCTCAGTCAGGTCAGCTGCTCTTCAAGTGCTCAGTAACCACTTCTAGCTAGTGGCTGCTGTACTGGACAGTGCACAATGGGTGGCCTGGTGTCTCAATATCCAGACCGGTGTGCCATGAGAGGATCTTAGGGCCACAATAATTTTTAAAGATCACTAATTAAATTATTTCAAAAGAAGTTCACAGCACTGTAAGTATATTCTCTCTCTCTCTCTTTTTTTTTTTTTTTACTGTTTTTGATCACCATAATTCAAGTGTGCCGTGGAAGTTTAACTATAGGTTCAAGTGTGCCATGAGATTTAAAAAGGTTGAAAAACACTGACTAGACTCTCGCTTTCCGTTTACTAGCTTGTCTGAGGAAGGCACATCTGTAATCACCCTCATCCCTACTGGTCATGGAAACCTTCCCTGCTGAACCCCAGCTCTTGTTAAATCCCCGCCCTTTCTCATTCTCATCTTTGATCTCCTTTTGTCCTGTAGCAGTGAGCAGTGGTTCCGCCAGGCAGCAGAATCAGCATTACCTTGTTGGGAATGTCATTCTTGGCCCTGCCCCAGACCTGGTGAATTAGGAACTTAGTGTATGTATAAGCCTCCTCTAAGTGACCCTCACACCCACTGCAATTTCAGCACCATTGGTTTACAGAAAGGTGCATTAGAAAGAGTGGTTACTTCTGTACAGAGGGAAGGCCAAGGTGGAGGGAGAGAAGATTAAAAGGGAGTCTTTCTACATTGTTATGATTTTAAACCATTTCAAATGTTCAACTTGAATTTGTAAGAAAGAGGAATACATTTAGAATATACTGATGGCCTCGTCCCATTCCTGGTTTTTTATTTGGTCATGGGTGGGGCTTGGACTTTAGTAAAATTAAAAAGCTCTCCAGGTGATCCTACATAGTACACAATCCAATATTTGTTAGTGCATTCACAGAGTTGCACAACCATCACCTCAATCCATTTTAAAATCTTCTAAACACCCCTCAAAGAAACCTCATACCCACTAATAACCACTCCCACTAACTCACTAACTCCAACCCCGCCCCCCCCACTTGTATTATTTTTTAAATGAACATTTTATCACTAGCAATTTAGGAAATAATATCATTTATCATTATATATTTAGGCAAAATATATTTTTCAGATATTGATACTAATTATGACAATGATGAAGTATCTCTGGGTCACAGCTACCTCTCTAGTCCTGAAACATTTATTTATTTATTTCTAAATTTTCAAAATACACACATTTCTGCAAATAATAATCAAAGCTGCTTTTGACCTGGAGGTGAAAAAGGATCTTCTCTTACTCCCAAATACCAGTAAAAGTTTCCCAATTTATACAGGAAAGATGGAGGTAGGAACCAAGCCAGGAAACACTAAATAAAGAACATCACACAAAGCAAACCAAACAACAAAAAGAAGGAGGCCCAGAAGCTTCCCTCGATTCAGACCATGCTGCGTATGCCAGGACAAGGCGGAGGAAAGCCTCTAGGACTAACAAAAGACCAAATATGTTTAAGTCAGCCTGGAAGGCAACTTTCCAAACAGTGCCTTCCTTGATCTCCCAGGGCCAGAGAATGATGAAATGGTTTGTGGTGCCACAGAGATGAGAGGCCACTCATGACCCCCACTCCTCTCAGAGGGTGGCTTTGTTCTTCACCACCCTCAGGGCTTGTGTGCTGTGGGAGGCTGGGACAGTTTTTGTTATCTAGTAGACATATCAGTTTCAATGACAGTCATCTTCCTCCTCTTCCTAAAAAAAAGAAAAAAAAGGTTCTTTCTCATGATTTCCTCCCTCACTTTAAAAATACAAGCTTTAAAAGGAAAGGAAGGAGGCATGGGTGGGAGAGAAACAAGAGCAGACAACTGGGAAGTGAAAGGATGGCCCTACAACCATCCCTCAAGCAGGGCCATGGAGTTTGCTTCCAAAACTCTGCCCTGGTAACAAAAGGAATTTCCTTCCGTGAGTGCACTAAGAAAGCTGACACAGGTTGCTACGTAAAGAATCTGGAGGTCTTTGTATGATAGATATCTTGGGGGAGAAGATTGGGAAGGGAAATACCACAGCAACAAAGGGAAACTGGAAAGGAGGGTGGAAGGAAAGGAAAAATAATCCCAGGCTAACAACGTGTCCTGGCCTTCCTTCCTTACACAATGACACATGTGACTTAATGAAGCCAGAGAGTTCTAAATACTCTGCGGCAAAGGCCCCTGGGTAAACGGTGTCATCTCTAATTTCTCCAGTTCCCGTGATTTAGAGCAGACCCAGAATCTGAAATTCACACCAGCTCTTTGTGCACCGGGGCAGGGAGGGCCTGGGCCCGGGTAGCAGGGGTGCAGGCTTCCTATGTGATTTTACCACGGCGGCCCTGCTTTGTCTCACGTTTAAAATAATTTGCCAGGTAAAAATAAACTTCTCAGAATCATAGAGTGAAAAATGTACTTAACAATTCAATCTCTGTAAGTTTGGGATTGACAGAGAAAGTGCAGCCGAGGCTAATTACATTATCCAGTATGGATTTGAATGGTGGTTTCCCGAGCAAGTTTATTAATTCACATCATTATCATTGTTGTTATTACCACAACTGGTAAATTGTGCTTTTCATGAGATAGCAAAATGCGCAGGCTGTTAGCTCTCAGTTGTACCCAGCTTAGCTGTTGTTTTCTCTTTTGAATACCATTCTTGAAAAGCGACTTCATTTGCCCTAAATTCCATATTTCCAAATAACTCCTTTCCTAAGTTATTTTTGTTTGTTACTCTTTGGAAATAATTAAAATCTACAAGGGGCTTTCGATTTTCCTTCTTTTTTTTATCAGAAATTCTTATAATAGGAATATGCATGATTCATGTCTGCTCCTTGCAGAGTGGTTTTCCTGCATTTAACTGATTTGTTAGACTCATATTCTGAAATTAAATCCAGTGGAATCAAAACTGGAATCAGAACTCTCAGGAACAATTTATGCTGTACGTATGTAGAAGAGTTTTATGCAGTCAGATCCATTTCAAGCTATAAATATTAATTGCTAATTTGTATATATTGGCAATTATGTATATGCTCATTTGCCCAATAATTTTGGACACATTTGAAAGGACTTGACTGAAATGAACAAAACTTAGCTGTAAAATACATTAAGTGAATATGCCAAGTCTTCTCAACTCAATAAGAGCCTAGCAAGTTTGCACAAGATGCTTTATAAATGTGGGATAAAATAGTTTTGACTTCTCAGCCTTGCTACTCGAAAGTGTGGTCTCTAGACCAACAGCACTGGTACCCTCTGGAAGTTTGTTAGAAATGCAGAATCTCAGACCAATCCCAGATCTATTGAATCAGAACCTGCACATTATCAAGAATCCCCAGGGATTCTTATGCTCATTTAATTTGAGGAGCACGTACAGGGCCTGAAGGAGAGACACCCTCTCATCTAATACCCAGCATCATCTTTCCACTATGATTTTCCTTGAAATATGGACTACTAAAAAAACTTAGAAGATATATTCTAAAATATATTCCTGCAGTAAAGAAATTTAATGCAATTTATCCAATATCTATTTCAGAAAATTAAACAACACAGGTGGGATCTCACCTAATGTGCACAATGCAAGGGTACATTCAGATCAACTAAGAGTAAATTATAAATGTCTTACCGCAAAAAATAAGTAAGTGAGGTGATGGTTATGTTAATTAGTTTGATTTAAACATTCCAAATTATATATTAAATCATCACATTGTACCCCATAAATGTATACAGTTATGATTTAATAAAAATTAAGTAAAAAAAAAAAAGAAAATTAAACAACACAAATTAAATATCTATTGCTAGATAGTCTATCTTTCAATTTAAGCTGGTTTGGAGGAAATAATGAAGTGTGTTGGATGGTGATTAGGTAACTGACCTTACCCCCTAGGATACATTATCATTTTTTTACTCCGTGTCCCAGGATTTGCCTAATGTTTCATAACAAGAAAAGTTGTGAGGATATAGCAGCCGGTAGACACACTTTATCCTCCCCCATTTTTTTTTTAAACAAAAGAAAAATAAAGGGGTAAAAGATTACATAAAATAAAATTTTAAAAACCTAAAAATGTGAATTTGCAAAGCAAACACAATTGCAATTTGGAATCCATTTTCCCCCCACTATGAAGGCCTTGATTTTCACACCATATCAAAAGTTAGCTTATTTCAGGAGCTACTTCTTCTGATAACACGATCATATATTTATTTCATGGGTCACAGTTACAAAGTATTTTTGCATATGATAACAACATTTCTCTTCTATTTTCATTTCAAATTAAAAATCAGTTTTCTCTCCCTCACTCATAAAAATATTCATGCAAGAATAATTTGGCATTGCAATAATCATATGTATGGCAAAGTTCTTTGTATTAGGAATAAAATGTAAGTACTCATACTACTGCAGTTCTTGACAAAAGAAAATAAATTATAGTTCTTGGAAAAGGGTTCTCACTTAGAATTATTTTGAGCACAGAAAAGTAGCATTTCTAAAATGGACCATCACTTTACAGAAATAGTTTTCTGAGTGTTTTACCCTCACTTCAACCATCTTTGGGGAGATACAAATAAAAAGGTTTTCGTGTATAGTAACTGTGATCCTCTTCTAAAAACAAATACACACTTTGAGTTTAAAAATTCCCTTGGTGATATGTACAAGAAGAGCTTTCACTGCTGTACTAATGCATTCTGAATGACTGTGAGGAGCTCTGGGAATCCCTAGCTCCTAGCATAAAATTAGTTGTTCTATTCTCTGAAACACTTTGCAGAAGACTATTCAACTAATGCTAAAACTCCCTATTAATATTCATGGTACCTGGGGACATTATGAAATTGTTTTAGAGTTGGCTC
Source organism: Loris lydekkerianus (assembly GCA_963574355.1). NCBI lineage: Eukaryota > Metazoa > Chordata > Mammalia > Primates > Lorisidae > Loris > Loris lydekkerianus. Next base: position 10,719 of record CAUYPK010076298.1, read on the forward strand.
TAGGAGGTTTGCTCTTCATGGCTCCATCTAATGTTACAGATCACGGTGGGGCAGTTGACCCTAGGTGCTGGGGACAGGGCAGTGGTGGTAGGGAGGCAGCAGGGAGGGAAGCTTCAAGAACTTATGAGATATAGAAACAGAGTTGCTGCTCCTAATTGGGGTTAGGGCAGCCAATGGCATAAAACAGTGCCTGGGAAGTAGCAAGGCTCATCCACATCCACTAAGGTGATGGCCCCATGGAAGTCTCATAGCAGGAGACTAGGAACTGAAAGCAGGTCCAGAAACCAGAGTGAGGGCCGTGATCCCAGGGGATGGTTCTGAGTGGTCTGCCAGAGAAGCACATGAGGAACCCACCATTAGATTGGGGCCTGGTGGCAACAAAAGGAACACAAACTCCAGGAGGAGGCTTAGGAGTCATAAGACACACCCCACCAGTAGAAGGGGACTAACGAGGGACAAGGAAATCCCAGTGATGCCTCATTCCCAGTGATCTGTTTCCTCCAAGGGCCAATGGCCATAAAATGGTGTGTCATTCCTAAGCAGAGGCACCCTCTTGAATTCCATCAGAACTGCTGCTGGAGCTGGACCGTTCATATAGAGCCTGCAAGATGCCTCAGAGTAGGTTCAAAACATCTGAGATGGGACAGGAGTGCACAAGAGCTGATGAGTAGAGCTGACACCATGTAAAACTTAGAGAATAATCCACATAGGTTTGGGTGGCGGGAGGGGTGGGGAGGATTTCTAGTCCTGCTAAGTTAAGCTGGGTCTTAAAGAATATGATGGTGAGAGAAAGGGAAAAGGAACATTTATTTAGCACGTAGTTTGCTTTTAGGTGTCATGATAGTTGCCCACAATAAACGAAACTGTTGCTAAAATCTGACCTGGATCATATGTAAAAGATAGCTCTGGGGATAGGAGAAAAACTATCTAGACTATCTAAACTAACTAGACGTTAGTAACTTGGAGCGAAAAGACACATTGGAGTTATTATTGCAGGCAAAGTAGTCATGTGGGATAGAAAGATGACCACATAACACAGCATCAAAGCTTTTCAAAAATTTTGAATAGGCAATGCATATATAAAACTTCACCCCCTAATAGGACAAATAGGAATGAAGATTCTTTGCATGAGTTCCACGCTAACGGCTTTGCATTGAAAATGCACAGTAATTATTCACGTGTCTATCAATCTCTGAAAGAAAACTTCCTGAGAGTTGAAGTAAGAATACGTGACAAGGATCAGAACACATATGTGATCAGTGTTAAAGAAATTTTAACATTTACCCTATTATTACTGAAAGTTAATATGGCAAGAACCTAGACATTTCAGAATTTTTACGTGCACTTTGAGAAAATATTATGAATGGCAATACTGTACACTGCCTGTGCCTATAAGAACCAAGGTACTATTGAGTTTCCAATACCTTTATCACCTTAGATTTTTGTCCCTACTAAGTGCTTTTACAGATCTAATTGAAATGCCATCATTGGCTCTATGAAGACTTCCTTAATTTTTCTGGTAAGTTAGTCTTCCCTTTCTGGGGATCCTCTGGTCTCTGCTCAGTCCTCCCTTACAGTACTACATTATTTATTCTCTGTTTGCCTTACTTATTAGGTTCTGAGCTCCTTGATTCAGTGACTAGGTTGATACATCCTTAAAGCCTAGCAGTATGTAAGCTTTGATTTTCTCAAATCCAAACTGACTAAAATATGTGTTTTTTTTTTTGTAAAATTTATGTTTTAGAAATCTTTCCTGATATGAGCCCAAAGTTTTGTTTTTATTCACTTTTTTCCCAAATTAACCTTTTACATCGTAAAGGTAGTAAGAAAAAAAATATCAAAATCCAGAAACGTTTGAAAAGAATCTCTGATTCCACTCAAAGGTCCCTGCTAATATTTTGGTAGAAGTAATCAGCATTCAATGTCGTCTCAGACCCTAAATGACATTTCATGTTACCTTCATGGGAACATTACAAAATAAACAAAGTTTATGATGCTGATGTGAATACTATTACTCAGCTTTTCTTTCTTAAGCCCTCAGATGAACTATTTCTTAATCTTCTTTATCGGGAGCATTTAAAAATGGCGCATGTTCCTTGTTGCCGACATTCCTGACTGTAAATTGGTAAGTGGATCATCCTGTTGTGTTTCTTGCACCTGCATGAATCTGTCTTCTGTAACATGCTTAGCCAGGGTGTAGTGGATGCATCTGCTTTACAAGTTAACTGACAGAATTTGTTTATAAACCCACTGAAGAGCTAAATGAAGCAAAATGCATTATCGTACTTGCTAATTACATTTCATTTCAGCTGAAAGCTTATTACAGATACAGCCTGAAAACCTGATTTTCTAATTTTATTTACTTTCACTTCTGCTTTGACTTCAGCTCCTAGAAGATATTTTTCTCCATAAAACTCAGAAGGAGGATTAAAGCTGACTGGAGGACTCTGGGGTATTGGTTAATATCTCCTGAACTGTGCTGGCTAATAAGAAAGACTTCTACTCCCAGTATACACTGGTATCACTACTTGTTTTGATGGACTCCTCAAACATCCAGAAATGCACAGTGTCTTTCACTTGCTTTTAACTCATCACTTCCTGAGAGGTTTCCTCTCTTATACACACGTCAACATGGCTATAAGACAAAACAAGCTGATACCCAAAGCCATGCAGAGCTGAACAAGCCACATTCTTAACACTTTCATGTCAACTCAGGTGTGCTCCCTTCATTTTCCATCAAAATGAAACTGTACCCCGCATTTCACTAACTGCTGGCTTTGTGTGTATTCAGGAATGGCAGGATCTGTGCCGACCTCAGCTCTGTTGTTAGTTGATCTTTTCCATATTCTCCCCAAAAGCAATTTCACCTCCCACCACCTCCATCAATCTACAGTAGTCAGAGATGATCATTACCTACTACTACTTTCTAGAACTGTCACTTGCAAAAATCACCGTACTTTACTGTGACCCTGAATCTCTAGGCTGTTTATTGCACTCATTTACAGCTTCTCCCTGATAAAATTGTACCGCCTGTATTTGTATGGATACTTCTTCCTTAGCATCTCCACGCCGCGCCACCCACAGACGCTACCTCGGAAGATCATCACATGCTTATGATGGTAGCAGAAGCAGCAGTCACCGAGCTACCTGGATAGGACTGAAAGAGGCCTTGTTACCCTTCATTGCCTCCCTACACCACAATTTTCAAAGTCCTTAGGGCCCTCTGGGTCCCCAAGAATCTTTCAGGGGCCCATGAAGTCAAAACTGTTTTCATAAAAATACTGACGCATTATCGGCCTGTTTCATCATGTCAACATTTAAACTGATGGTTCAAAAGCAGTGGTGGTTAAGAGTGCCAGCACCTTAGCCTGAATGGAGGCAGTGGCACCAAGCTGTGCGAGCAGTTCTATTTTCCTCACTGTGCACTAATGGGGGAAAATCAGCCAGTGTAACTTAATAATGTCCTGATGAAGCAGTAGAAGTGATTAATTTTGTTAAATCTTAACCTTTCAATGTGACATGATGGGAAGTACAGCACTTTTCTGCATACTGAAGTCCCATATACATCTAGGCAGATGTTTGAGTTGAGAGCTGAACTAGCTGTTTTTTTTTGTTTTTTTTTTTTTAATAGAACGCCATTTTTACTTGAAAAAAATGACTGACAAACTATGGTTATTCATAGTTAGGTATTTGCCAGACATTTTATAAAAAATGAACAAAGTGAACTTGTCACTTCAAGGAAAACAATTGACAGTTTTTGTTGCCAGAAATAAAATTTGAGCTATCAAGCAAAAATTAGAATTTTGGAAAATTTGTATCTGCCACTGTGCGCTTGACAGCTTCTCCAATACTTAAAGGCTTTTCTGATAAGACTGGTATGATAGTAATGAACGTGATCTGTTGATACTGAATTATGAAATGTGTCAACATTGGGAAATCTGTATAACTCAGTGAAGCAACATTTTCCAACTGTCCAATGCGTTATTTTACAAAATCAGACATGAGTGAAAGGTCTACTCAAAGTACAAAATAGACCAATTGATTTTAAAGTACTGATATGAAAAAGAGGGTAAGTTCATTGATGATACTTTCAGATTCATATTATGATTATCTTGTAAGAAACTGCCATGTGTTGAGTTTTGGTGTAGTATCAAAGAAGAATTGCATTTATCCAAAAGGTTGTCAAAATTGTCTCTCTGTGTCAGGCTGGATTTTCTTCATATCCTTCAATCAAAACAATATGTCACAAAAGACAGAATATAGAAAGAGATAGGAAAATCCACTTAACTTGTATTAAGCCAGACATTAAGGAGATTTACAAAAATAAAATGTTACTATTCTTAATAAATGTGTTTATTTTTGAAAATATACTTTGCATTAAAATTAACATGTGTGTTTATTATGGCTATTTGAGAGCAAATTAATAATTATTTTTAAAATTTGTTTTAATTTCTAATTACAGATATAATGAATATAAATTTAAGTTCTTTGGGGATATCAATAATTTTTCAATCGTACAAAGGCGTCCTGAGGCCAAAAATTTGAAAGCTTCTGTTCTATTTCATGCCCTAGGTTGAGTAGTAAAATTATCTATTGTCTAACTTACAGTCTTACTTCAAGGTAGCCACATGTACACAAATTTTTGTATTTGCATGTATAGCAAAAATTAAACTAAATTTCTTAAATTTTATATAACTTAGTAAAATTATCTATGCAAAGTCAAATTTGTGAAATCCTATGTTACCTAATGAAGGGACTTCTGTCTTAGATCACTTAAAAATAATCCATTCTTGTAGAATCATTAAAGAAGAAAGATATAACTAACTTTAAATTTTTCTTTTTATCTAATATATGTATTTAATACTATAAACTGTCCTCTAAGGATAACTTTTACTGTATCCCATAAGTTTTGATAAGTCATACTTTCATTTAATTAAAAATACTATAAAATGTCTCTCGAGATATCTTTAGCCCATGCATTATTTAGAAGTAAGTTGTTTAATTTATAAATATTTGGGAAATATTTTTCAGCTATCTTTCTGCTATTAATTTCAAACCTAATTCTTGTGTGATGTGAGCACATGCTTTGTTAATTTCTATACTTTTAAGTTCTTTGTTACCCTAAGTGTGGTCCCTGTTGGTGTTATGTTTCACATCATCTTGGGAAGAATGTGAATTCTGCTGTTGGTGGTAGGAGATGTCTATAAGATCAAGTCCATGAATCCTGTTGATTGGGTCATATAACCTTGACTGATTTTCTTCCTGTTTGGTCTCTCAGTGACTAACCTATGAGAGGAGCAGTGAAGTCTTTAACTATAATCATGTGTTTTGCCTCTTGTGTTTTAATGCTGTTTTGTAGGCACATACACATTACAGATTATTAGTAACTTCTTAGAGAATTGAACCTGTTTTTTGATGTAATGTTCCTCTTCCTCCCTGATCTTTGTTTTGAAGTCAGCTTTGTCTGAAATTAATATAACTACTTCAGCTTTCTTTTGGTTAAAGTTGGTACATTTTTCTTCATCCCTTTATTTGAGATTTTATATTTAAAATTCGTTTCTCATAGACAACATCGCTGGGTCCTATTTTTTAACCACTCTACAATTTCTGTCTTTAATAGGTGTGTTTAGACTTATTACATTTAAAGTGACTATTGATATAGTTGAATTAAAATCTATTATTCCGGCAACTTTCCTTTTTGTTGAATTTTTCAATTTTCCTCTCTTTTTCTGCCTTTCCTGGTTTTAATTGAGAATTTTGTATACTTCTATTCTATTTCATCTATTATTTTATCAACTTCACTTAAAAAAGGTTAGTGCTTGCCCTAGAATTTACAATATACATTTTTAACTAACATAAATCTATTTTCATAGAATATCACCACCAATGTTCAGTGCAGGTATCCTATAACAGCCTATTCCTAATTTCTCTCTACCATCCCTTGTGATATTGCTGTTCTTCATTTCTCCATACGCTGTCTTCACCTAATTCATTATTAGCATTTTGCTTTAAACACTTTCCTATAAAATCAACTACAAATAAGAGAAATAAAATATTTTCCCTTCATTTATTTGTGCTTTGACACTTCTCTTTTCTTTCTGACCTATATCAATTTCTTTCTTTCTGAAGAACTTTTTAAAAACATTTCCTTCAGAGTATGCTATTGGTGATTAATTTCCTCAGTTTTTGTTTACCTGAGAAAGTATTTCTTCTTCACTTTTGAAAGACAATTTTGTGGGATATGGAATTCTATATTGGTGATTATTTTCTTTCTGCTGTTTAAAGATTGAACTCCATTTGTTCTAGCTTGCACTAGATGAGAAGTGTGCTATAATTCTTACCCTTATTCTTCCGGGTGTTTTCCTGATTTGCCTTTGGCTTTTTTCAAGTTCTTTTTCTTGTTTTTTATTTGTTGCAGTTTAAATATAATTTTCTATTTTTCTTTTCGGTTTTTTGTTTTTCTGGATTCATTTGTTTGGTGAGCTTTCATATTTATATATTTTATATTTCATATTTTATGCTTGGTGTTCTGTGAGCTTCCTGGATCTATGTTTTGGTGTCATTCATTAATTTTGAAAACTTTTCAGCCTTCACTATTTCAAATATTTCTTCTGCTCTATCTTCAATTTTGTCTCCTGTGGTATTCTAATTATGCACATATTACATAAACCTTTTGAAATTTTAATTTTTTTATTCTGCTTTTTCTTTTATTTAGATTTTTGTTGCCCTTTGCACTTCAGTTTAGAAAGTTTCTATTGACCTGTTTTCAGGCTCACTGATTCTTTTGTCATGTTGAACATACTGATGAGCTCATCAAAGACATTTATAATTTCTGTGATGGTGTTTTTGATTTCTAACATTTTCTTTTGATTCTTTCTTAGACTTTCCATCCCTCTGCTTGTATTACTCAAATATTCTTGCAAGTTGTCTGCTTTTTCTACTAAAGCCCTTAGCATATTTATCATTCTTATTTTAAATTCCCTGTTTGGTAATTCGAAAAAGGTATGTCATCTCTTAGTCTGATTATGATGCTTATTTTGTCTCTTGAAACTATATTTTTCTCCTTGCCTTTTGGCATGCATTATAATTTTTTGCTTAATGACAGGCATATTGCATTATTGTATTGGTAATAGGAATTAAGATAAGTAGGCTTTTAGTGTGAGGATTTATGCTAATCTGGCTAAGCATTGGAGCTGTGTTTAATGTTTTCTGTACATATAGGTACCAGATGCATCATCTTCCTTTTAATGTCCTTAATTTTGTCTGCTCACGTGACTTTGTGGTTCCCTGAGTAGTGTTCCTCAGACAGTATCTATGCCTTGCAGCTCATTCAGCTATAATACACTTTTATATTGGAGTTCTGTTGGTGTGGTGGCGAAATGTGGAGGAAGGGGAGCATTTTAAGAACTTGTCCGTAACTCCCGTCTTTTAAATATGTCACTCTGAGTTGTGAACTTCACAGGCATATAGCTCCTCCTTTCCCCTCAATGAGACAGCAGGAGACTGGAATGGAAGAAATGCCCTTCTGTTTGTTAGGGTAGAACTCTGGTAAAGTTTTTCCTCTTGCACTATATTCTTGTTGTAGAGAACACTCTGGTCATACTTCACAATGATTATTCTTCCTCTTATTTTGTCAGAATCATGAAGGATCTTCCTCATATTTTCACCATGAGAATCTACTAATGTTTCTAGAAATAAAACCCATGATCCCTTTAAGATTGCTACATAATACTGTGGCTTCATTCATTTTAACAGAATCTTTCTTTTTCTTTCTTTAATAAAGCAAGCTATCACACTGGAGATTTTATTCTGGCAAGATGCTGAGGGTGACCTCAGCCAACAGCCCTCAGGGAATTGAATCTTGGCAACAACCATATGGGTAAACTTGGAAGTTGATCCTTCCCCAGCTGAACCTTCCGATGAGACCACAGGTTCTGGGCCAATACCTTGATTATAGATTTAAAAGAATATGAAGCAAAGGATTGAGATAAGCCATGGCCAATTCCTGAGCCATAGAAACTATGAAATAATACTTCTATGTCATTTTAAACTGCTATGGAGGTAAGTTGGTAATAGATAACTAATACAATATGTACCAGAAATAACTAGTTAGACAAAAAATATATTTACACTTTTAACTAAAGTATAAATTTATTCATTCAACAAGACTGTAATTTATGTTCCTCTTACAATATGTCAGATCACTACTAAAAACATTTGGGACATAACAGTAAGCTGAAATAGAGATAGTGTAAAATTCCAGATTAGCTGAAAATTCTAACTCCCAACTAGAATTCATGGGATCTATATGCATAAAGCTACCACTATTGCAAAATAAAAAAAAAAGAGAGAGAGAGCGAGAGAGACAACTGAAATATACACATATAAATGATGATTAAAAATGATGTATTGAGAGGCATGCAATGTCACTGGATGATAAGTCAGAAGTAAGAGCCTTGAGTCAGTGACCTTGTTCACATTCACTGTTGCAACCTCAGCACTCAGACTGGAGCCTTGCTTAATAAATGCCTGGTGAATATTGAAATGCTAAGAAAATTCTCCCAAATGAATTCATAGGGTTAATGTAATCTTGATAAATTTCAACTGTATTTTATAAAAAATAATTCAACAATCCCTCATGAAGGATATACTTATATAGAAAAATTTTTTTAGTTACATGTAAAAAAATTGAAAAAGAGCTCTGAACAATTATAGAACTATAATAATCCAGAGACTATCTCTAGAACAAAAAAATCAATAGGCAGATCAAATGAATAAAAAGTTAAGCTCTGAAAACAATATAATATTTATTCTTAAAAACTTTATGGCAAAGAAAACATTACCAATTAATAAGTTTAGGCTATATTTGAGTGTTGATAAAGTTAGTTGGGGAAAAGCAATCAAGGTAAATGTTACTTTCACATAATATGCCAAAATAAGTTTCAGATGGATTAAATGACTAAATACCAAAGTTAAATTAAACAAATTAAAAAATATAAATACAGATATTTAACTAATTCCAGTACACAAAATAACATTCTAATAATAGATATAATGAAAGAAATAATGGAAGCAAGTGGAAAAATATGATTAATACATCTCTGTAAGAATGAAACATTCTTGAACATGAAAAATGATTATAAGCAAGAGTAAAAGGCATACTTCAAACTTACACAAATATTTATATTCAAAATGACAGATAAGAATAGCTATTTTCACCTATAAATATTTCTTTGTAAGTCAATAAGATTTTATAATTAGAAAAAGGACATGAACTGATGACTCATGATAGAAGACATGAAAATGGGGAGAATAAAAAAAGACGTAGTAATGGTATCAATAAATGATGTATTAATTTAAATAATGAGATAGCATTATTTTTACCTCTGAAATTGGCAGAAGAAAATACACATGGTAATGCTTAAGGATAATGAGAGTGCAGGAGCTAGACATTCATACATAGTTTGTGAATGTTTAAATTGCTACAAATGTTTTAGGAAAAAAATGAGTAATACTTATCAGGATCTTCATAAACTCTAACACTTCGTGATTAAGTTAGGCCAATTCATGTGGACAAAGATCTGTATGCAAAGATATTTATGCCTGTATTATGATAGTAAAAACAAATAAATAAAACAATGCCAGAATTACCCTATAACAAATATGGAAATGATTAAATAATGCATATATAGCTTTTCAAAATTATGTTTTCAATGATGATATAAAAATACTTACAGTACAATGAATGTTAAGATAGGGTGGAGAGGTGAGGATGGAGGATGAGAAGCACAGATTCTCATCCTTGGGTTTTGCAGATGCAAAATTTCATTTACCCTTTTTTATTACAATACTTTCAACCAACTGCAGGTTGAAAACATCAGAAAAAAGAATTTGTACATGTATGGAGTTTTTTTCTTGTCATGATTCTTTAAACATTACAGTATAACAACTGTTTAGATAGTTTTTACATCATGTTACATCTCATTATTTAAGTTAATATATCATTTATTCATACCATTACTATTGTAAGTAATCTAGAATCATAGTCCCCAACCCCTGAGCTGCAGACTGCTATGGTTCCTGGCCTATTAGGGACAGGGCCACACAGCAGGAGGCAAGCAAGCAAAGCTACATCTGTATTTACAGCTGCTCCTCATTGTTGGCATCACTGGCTGAGCTTCGCCTCCTATTAGATCGGCAGTGGCATTAGATTCTCACAGTAGGCAACTCTACTATAAACTGTGCATGAGAAAAATTATGTAGTTAGTTTGAGATTTTCTTTTCCTTTCTTCTTTTTTCTTTTCTTTTTTAATTTTTTTGAGAAAGGGTCTCACTATGTTGCCTGGGCTGGCCCCTCACTCTGGGCTTAAGCAATCCTCCAGCCTAAGCCTTCCAAGTAGCTGGGACTAGAGGCGCAAGCACCATGCCCAGATTTGGTCCTAGATTTTTCAAATTACTTTGATTTCCGGGGTGGGGCCAGTAGTTAGCCAACCCCTAGCTAAGGTGGATTCATCAATTTTAAACCATTGCTATGAAATGAGAATCTCAGTGTTTTTAAAGGCCTCTAGGAAAACACCATCCCATCACCAACTTTGCTAGCCTACCTTTTATTTCATAATTTCTAGTACAGGAGTGGCTGGGTTATGAATGAGATGGGTTCTGTGGGTTTGTTCTTAAGTTGCGTTTGTATGTAAGGTGGAACAGGTACATTTACCTATTACCTATAATAGTCTCACATTCCATAAATGTGAGTTGTATGTAAGTCAAATGTTTGTAACTTGGGGACTGCCTATATTTTAAATTTTTTATGTTTAACATAAACCCCTTAGTTCCAAATAAACTTAATTGTTATTTTTTGGTTTGCACTACCTCTACCAGTAATAGAGAATCACACATCAGTTATTAAGCACCTACTACATCTCTGCTTCTGTAAGATTTGTTACTTACCATACTTATAGGATTTTTATAAAGATCAGATGAGTATAATCTAAATATGAAGAGCAGAGAAAGAAGCCATTGTAAGTAAAATGTTTTTGTTTCTCCACTATAGATGCTTAATAATTTCTTTTAAAATAGTATTGAATACTCTTTTGGTTAGTAAACCATCTTCACCGTTGAATGTGAATATTGACATACAGTTGGTCCTTGAACAACACAGGCAGGTAGTGAGAGGAAACAGCCCTGAGAAGGTGTGAAGTGTAGAGGAGCACGTGAATGTGTTGGGGACGGTGGCCTGTGGCCCTGGCCTGCTGGAGGACAGAGGATATAACACAGGCCTAGCCAGGTACCAGGCAGACTCACAAGCTTGGCTGTTTTCTTTTTAAGATGAAGCACTGTGGAGGGTTTTAAACCAGGAAGAGACACGGTCTCTACTTTTGGTGGCACTGTAGAGGATAGAAGCCACGCTGGAGTCAGGAACATGGACTATAAGGATCTCCTATCTCCTGCAGGGTAGTGGCAGCAGAGATAGAGCAGAGAGAAAAGCATCAGGGACTCTGCCAAATGAGGCTGCACAATGGCTCATTCTCGGCCGCATGTTTTTCTTAGAATCTCTTCTGTTGGCATTTCATAGCTTACCTATTGGCTCTTTCTAAGTAAGACCTTCTCAGACCCCACAGGAATCTGGATTCCAGGAGAGTCAGGACATTGATGGGCCCTTCGCAGGCCCTTCCATTCTTAGGATGTGAGGCTTTCTTTATGATCCAGAAGAGAACCTCACTCCCAGCCCTGGGGTTGCAGAGTTGTATGGGTGCGGTTCTTTCGTTAAACAGATATTTCAAAAATTTAGCCCCGTGTTTTCTAGTTTTCTTACTAATTTTATTTAAAGAGCAAGAGTGGTTTATATTTCTTGAGGGGGGACACAGGAAGATGAAAAAAAAGAAATCACAAGCTGCTCAGAGGTCCCAAGGCTTTGGAAGTGGCAGTTCCTAAAGCTGAAGTTGTAAAACTCAACAACTTGCTAAAACATTCCATATGAGGGGGGGAAAAAAAATTAGGACTGAGGAATTAGTGGGCTGCCTGCATAAAAGACTATTTGTTAGCACTTGGCTGGCCCCAAGTTTTATGTTATTGCTAACAAGAAGCTGATAACATGATTTCTCAAAGATTTTCAATACTTGGCAAATACATGTACTCTTCTATGTTTTATGTTTCCAGAAAAACTTAAGCTTCTGAAACATATACCTTAGTTCTTGTAGAGCCACACATACACTATTTAATATGCATTCCAAAGGCTATCCATATTTGGCTCATGCAGATAAATGCAAACAATAGTATGGATTTTTCTATCCTCTGCTTTTAATCCTCTAGCTTAACATTTTGACTCTGAATAATTCATATAGGTAAAAAGAGGTTTGGGATCTGCATGGTCTGGCTTATACCCCATGGTTGGTCTAGCAATGCTATCAACTGAAGAGATTGGAGAGCCTAACTGATTCTCTTTATGCCTCCTTTAGAAATGAGCCCTGAAGAATGAGCCCTGGGGATCTACCGTATATACTTGAGTATATACGGTAATTAGCTTACACATTTGTGCCCGTCCTTGGAATCAGCCTGTAGGATAAACAGCCACTCTGCAGACTTCTCTGATGCTCTGAGGAGAAGAATTATACTCTGGTTTCCAGGAGAAAGTGTTGCTTCTTAGCCAAGTTTGTCAACTATGTTGTATTTTGGGGTGACCAATGAGGCAACTGCCAGGATTTACCAGACACCTACTGCCGAATTTGGGAGATTCAAAGATGTATGAGATGGTTTGTTCCTGTCTTCAAGGAACTCACCATTTGAGGTGAAGCAAAGAAGTAAACAATTACAGTTCAAGTTACAAATGCTTTACGCAGCTTCCTCATCTCGACCTGAATACATAACTCTCAGACTCTCGAACCAATCGTCAGATACCATTTTTTGTTTATACAACCATCTCTAGAACTTGTGAAGTAATACGACCTTTGAAAAATATTTATATAATCCTCTGGGTGTTTGACATGAAGAAAACACTGGTCATTTTTAGTAACTGTATCTTAATGCACTGACAAAAACCAGAAGAGTTCTTACAAGTGTTTCTAGATTTATGTTTAGTTTGGACTAATTAATTGAGCAGGAGAAAGAAGGATTAGTCACCATATAGTTTTACAACTCATCAGCAACTTCAGGACTCCATTAGATCTGGAACATTCCACAGGTACGATTCATACGAAGACATTGAACAGGTTTTATTTGTGATTTCTTTTGGAATGAAATTCTACTCACCCTTCTTTGCCGATAAATACCGTTCAACACATTTTACATATTGAAAAACATCAAACTAGGGTATGAGCTGTTGTTTAAAGATAAGCTGTCATTCTGTAGCCTAAAGTATATTTCCCTAGTGATCATTACCCTACACCTAGTTGATCAGAAGCCAAGGAATTTGTTTGCTATTACTGGTAATCTCCTCCTCACTGGGAGTGAAAAGCATCCTCTGGGTTGTACCTGGCATGAGGATATATATGTTCTATGTGAAACCTGCCAATGCTCAGGTCTAAAGCAAATTGCAGCTGAGGAGACAGACATGTGAATTTATGCTGCAGGAACAGATGAAGTCTTCTCTGAACATCTGTTTTTTATTGAGACAACAATTACTGTGTAGCTGAGAAAGAAGCCAGGGAAGATGCCCCAGCTCCCTGTAGCTTGGATATTTAAGCTGAGCCGTACATTCATGTGCGTGTGGAATTGATGTTTCTTGTACGTTCAGCACTGATTTTTCCTTAGATAGTCTAGAAGACATCTAGGAATCTCTGTCAGTAAAACAGATCCTTCACAATTGCGCAAGCTGAAGATGGTCTATGTGAACAGGGGATCTTAAGCTCTGATTGTGCCTTCATTTATCTGTGAAGACTCCAGGGAATGAATAAGGATTGTGGTCCGTTTGGTTCCACACCATGCACAGTCCCAAGGGGGAAAAAAAATGTAGTGTTGTCACATTTGAAAAGTGGCATATGTTTTTCTAGTAATTACGTCTTCTGTGTTTACTATTCAAAAAATGCAGGTGTGGGTTTTTGAACAGTGGCCAATGACAATGGGCCTGACTGGCAGAGTTCCTGCGTGAGTCATGTTTCACTGTCTGTCAGTTTTTGTAACTGTTTTCACTACTCATTTAGCGCTGTGATGCAGTGTGCAATTAGCTCTTCCATGGAAGCAGCTGTCTTCAGTTTTACAATGGCACTTTCCCCTTTGGCTTGCACAGAGCTGGTTGTGGTTCTGCTGATGTGATGACGGTGGTTGTAAATGATACCTCGATGAGCCACAGTGCGCCCTGATCTTTCCTGCACACAGGGTCTTGCTTACTCACTGCTGTTCTCATGTTATTTCTCACAACTTGCCCCTTCCAAGACATGTCCTGTGGTTGGTCAGCTGGTGACTAAGCCACTTGTACCATTGTAATCCTATTGTTCATGACACTTCTATCTGAAAGTGATAATATACATTTATTTATTTATTTAGAGACAGAGTCTCACTCTGTCACCCTGAGTAGAGTGCTCTGGCATCATAGCTCACAGCAACCTCAAACTCCCAGATTCAAGTAATTCCCTTGCCTTAGCCTCCTGAATGGCTGAGACTACAGGTGCCCACCACAATACCCAGCCAGTTTCTGTATTTTTAGTAGAGATGGGCTCTCACTCTTGCTCAGTCTGGTCTCAAACTCCTGAGCTCAAGCAGTCCACCCACTTTGGCCTCCCAGAGGGCTAAGATTGTAGGCAAGAGCCATGGCACCTGGCCTCAGCTATAATATTTAAGAAACGAGATGAAGCCTAAACATAGAAAAGCCTATATATGAAACAACACAAAATGGACATAATGTTTGCAGCTATTTGGGGTGTGATTACATGGCTTGGCTTATCCAGCTCTTTGAAAGAACATCCTATCCTGCTCTTTGAAAGAAGATGTTTATTCTTAATTCCAAGTCCTTTCTGACACACAGAATTTCCAGAGGCTTAGGGCAGTGCCTTTTCTGACCCCAACTTCTCTAAGTGGGGCTGATACTTTGAGCTTTTCCTTCCAAGCATAATTTATTTCCTATTGTGTCGTTAGAACCTTGCTACTCAAAATATGGACCCCAGGCCAGGAGTGTGAACATGAACTGGAAGACTTGGAAACACAGGATCTATGGCTTCCACCCCCAACCTACTGAATCAGAATCTGTGTTTTAACAAGATTCCCCAGGCAATTTGCACATGCATTACATTTTGAGAAACTCTACGAGAACTTTAGTATGTGTTCCCCAAAGCCACAGCTGGCCAATATCTGACAACCCGACTGCTACTTACCGGTGATTGCTAATGAAAATCACTGTGCTTTATTGAATTCAGAGCACTTATGATCCACCAAAATATCTGGATCTTTCATTTTTTTTATTGTTCACTTCTCCCTCTTTAAAACAGTTGAGAACAGGTGCTTCCATTATTTTGTTCATTTCAGCATCTGCATCAAATGGAATAGTGCCTACCGCATGCTTCACATTCAACACATATTTGTTGAGTTAAACAAAAGAACAAATGACCCTTAGCAGATAAAGGGTGTGCCCAGCAAATTCAATAACCCACTGGGGTTAACACAAAACCTTAACATCTCAGTGTGGGGAGCAAGCAGGTAAGGCAGAAATTGAGATGGGGGTGTGGGAGTTCAGAGTTCAGATGGCATGATATTCCCTGGGCTATCTAGGGAAGGAGTGGTGGCTCTGAATTCCCCCCTATGTTTGGAGGATGACAGTTATCAGTCTTGCTGCAAGATGCAATGCATTCTAGTAAAAGGAAATATTCCTTGAGAATACTATCCCACATATACTGCAGGAAAAATGATCAGCAGGGTCCTGGAACTTGAGGCTTGATAAGATGACCAATTCTTACCAGCTTGCCTGGAATTGTCTAGGCTTTAGAACTGGTACTGCCGTGTTTCAGGAAACCCTTCAGTCCCAGGCAAGGTATGATGGTTGGTCACTATACTTGAATATTTGCTGGAATTCCATGTCTGCTGAGAGCTCCTGCCAAAAAGATGGAGGACTTGGGCCTTTGGCAGTCATTTAGATTTTTAGGGCATCTTTGTAATCCAACCAAGAATGGCCAACAGCAGAAACTCATCCAAAGGCAGAACCCTTAAGTTCACCCATGGGATGATGGCTGAAGTCCCATTAATCTCATAAAAGAGTTCTTTATCTTTCGGTTAGTATGGGCTGGGAAAGAATTTTCTTTAAAAAGTGAAGGCTCATTTAAAAGCACTATCTTAGAAATCTTAGTTCCATCATCTAATGCTTCTGTAAACATGCTAATATTTGAATTGTTTTGGAAGCACACTGCCCCAGGACCGGAACCATACCTGGCCAACAATTAAAGCCACTTGGGTTATTATCTTAAATTAAATGTATTTCCAGATATAATTTTAACTACTATTCCTAATGTCCTCATTTAATGATTTTTTTCTTACTAAAAACAAGCAAAATATAATCAAACTGCAGGCAATCCCACCGGGGGATGGGGGATTATAGCGTTATAAAATCAGAAATAGATTGTTATGCCATAAAGTGCTTTAGTTTGATGGGAATGCATTCACCTACACATCCTAATATTTCAGCTATGCAACTAAATGGTATTACTTAATGACTTAATCTATACGTGGTCTGAGTTTCACATTTTTGCCATGAACCTATTGTCATGGTAGTTCGTGATCAGCATTTAAAGAACATAGAATTATGCAAAGCTGCACTTTCTTGAATTCAAAAGAGGGTTATTAATGAAACACATCTAGGATTTAAATATTTTAGTTTATTTCTTAAAATAAGTCCAGCAAGATATAATAGAAAGTTTGGTAAATAGTTGGTGGGGAAAAGAAAGTTATTTAATACAACAGAAGTTCTAGTACAGCTGTTGTAACACAATGGTTATGTTGTATGTTCCAAAAACTCTGCTTCAAAAAACTATTGTCTCATAGGCTTGACATAGAAAACACTGCACATGATACCTGGTTCTCTAATTGAAAAAGGCTAAACAAAGCTGTTCCCCAGACTCCTGTTTAATTGTTTAACATACCTGAGTGACTTTAGAATAGCTAAGTACTGTATTACTGAGCACTTGATAATGGCAAATGCAATTACCAACTGAAGTGCATTAATATTTTCTGAACTGCATTTATTACTTTGATTGCAAAATGGTTTATGATTCCATTTGTAAAGCATGATTTTATTCTTTGCATTCATCTGTTGGACACTCCCGTAGGCTGTGTTTTCTTGTGTTTACAGCAATATTCTTAACTGTGATGACGCAACATTCTGGTACGTCAGAATCAATTATGATGTGTGTTGGAAGAAGTTGTAATGATTAATAAGAAGACAGTCCAAAGTTTACAAATTACTTTTCACAACAAACTAGAGTAGTTCCAGATTATCCACATCATTTTACTATGCAGTGATTCCTTGGGTGAGAGAGAAAGGATAAGGTAGCAGGGTGGACTGGTCGTATTGCTTTTTATTTTTGTATACCAGTCTGGGGAGTTTGACACAAATGAAGCTAGAAAAAATGTTAAGAATGATTGGCTTATGCATCAAAAAGGAAGACTGAAGATGTAGGAAGATTAGGGCATTGTATAAAAGGGCCAATTTACTCCTGCACTGAATTGCAATAGAAAGAAGAGACTGATACTTGTCCAAAAACAGGTATTAAGCATTCATCAGATACTATGTGAATCAGTTCGGGTTCTGTGCAAAGCACTCACCAAGGTGGGTTAGACAAGCAAGAGATATGCTGGGAGAAATGCCCATGAAGAGTAAAATGAAAGAGTTTATGAGTAGACAGAGGGAGCCTCCAGCACGTAGCAGTTCCAGCCCATGTGAAAGGACAGAGAGAAGAAGGGTTAGGCAAGAAGCACCCTGACCACAACGTGGTTCTGAGAAAGTTTTGGCCAGGGTTATCAGAAGTCCCTGAGCATCTTGTGCAAGGCTATAGTAACTAAAACAGTATAGTACTGGTACAAAAATAGACAAATAAATCAATGGAACAGAATAGAGAACTCAGAAATAAAGCCATATAT
Source organism: Loris lydekkerianus (assembly GCA_963574355.1). Taxonomy (NCBI): domain Eukaryota; kingdom Metazoa; phylum Chordata; class Mammalia; order Primates; family Lorisidae; genus Loris; species Loris lydekkerianus. The sequence goes on from CAUYPK010076298.1 coordinate 28,773, forward strand.
CTACAACCAATTAATCTTTGACAAAGCAAACAAAAACATACACAGGGAAAAGATACCCTATTTAATAAATGGTTCTGGGAAAGTTAGTTAGCCACATGCAAAAAAATTGAAACTGGATCATATTTCTTGCTCTAGGCAAAAATCAACTCATGATGGATTAAAGACTTAAATGTTCTCTTTATAGAGATCTTTCACGTCCTTTGTTAGATAGATTCCCAAATACTTCATCTTCTTTGGCTCTACTGTGAATGGGATAGAGTCCTTAACTGTTTTTTCAACTTGACTGTTGTTGGTATATATAAAGGCTACCGA
>CAUYPK010076299.1:0-12081 GCA_963574355.1 Loris lydekkerianus
AGGGATAAGCTCACTCCTGCAAAGTTAAGAAATGAGGGCAAGAAATAGACTGCCTCAGGGGGGCCCAGGTCCCTTAAGCCTCTGTAAGAATAGCAAGCTGTTTTAAACTCACACTGAGTTCACTTTGTGTGCTTGATGTAGGATATGTTTATTTCTAAATATTATCCTACAACAGGCGCCCGCCACAACACCCAGCTATTTTTTGTTGCCAGGGCCAGGTTTGAACCTGGCACCCTCAGTATGTCGGGCTGGGGCCCTACTCACTGAGCCACAGGCACCACCCTGCAAATTATATCTTAATAGACCTGACTTTTAAAAATTCCAGGTTAAAAACATTTTTTGACTGGTTATGTAAAGAGAGATTTAAAAAAAAAAAAAAAAGATACCGATCTGGTTGGTTCCTGTTTGGACACAGTTTCAGATGAAGAACAGGACCTCAAACCAAAAATCCCACATAACCCTCCCATCATTTCTGAAAAAAGATCAGTGTCTCTCTCCTTTAGGGAGAATGGATGTGTCCTGTGGCACTATGATGAGTTCAATACATTTTGCCTGCCTGTTATTATACTTTCTTATGGGACTCTGCAGCCAGAGGGACATGAAAGAAGTTGTTTGTGTTCTGAGACAAGAGTATCCAAAAGTATCTGACCATTCCACCTTCATAAATTTCAAATTAAGAAAGCAAGAGTACAAAGTCCCCAGCATGTAACTATTTCCCAAGGCCATGCTGGGATTGTGGGAAGAATACATAATGGAAAAAATACCTGAACTTTCCCACCAAATTTTGGATAAAGGTCTAATTTATTTAAAATTCCTCATCTGTAAGGATTGTTTAGGAGATGGTAAAACCTGCAGGAGTACCTGAAATTCCACAAGTAACATCCAAGTTTGAATTGGGCTTGAAGTTAGCATGTCTTAGAAACCTCAAGGATTTCTTTTCTTCATTTTCCTTTCTAATTTAACCGAGTTATTAATCTTTGTAATGGGGTGTGGAGAAAGAAAATCTGCCAAAACATAATTATTTTTAATGGAGGAATCAGCTGGACAGTAAAATCCATCAAAAGAGTTATGTATTTATACTTGAATTTACCTCAAACTCCATAAGAAACAAACCCCATTTCTGTTGATGTCAAAGAAGAAATAAGTCCAAAATCGTTGGCTTGGAACTAAAGCTATTGCCAAGGTTCATCCACAAACATTCCTGTCTGATTGATCCAGAGGCCAAATGGAATTCGGTGAAGAACTATGCTCTATTATTTCAGTTTCAATTTGAGATTTAAATTTGTCAATAAAACCCTTGGCACTAGTAGTATCTTATGATTATTAATTGAGTGGAGAGATTCTTGGAGAAGCCTCCAGCTTCTGCATGGGAAATGTCAATTCATGTCTATGTCTCTATAACTTATTTGTTATTAACCTCTAAATAATCTTAAGAGAGAACTACTACCTTCAGGAGAAAGCAAATTATATTATACTTTGAAGATGACTCCTTTGCACAAGGAAAAGCTTGACGGGGAGTCCAGGGACCTGGAATCTAAATAAACTTGCTTGGAAAATGAAATTGGGTACAGGAGATTGAAATTGTAGCCTTTGGGCTTCCAAAAGAGCAATCTATTTTGAAGATGTCCAGACATCATGGTAACAAAGTTAGCCTATTTATTTCTGACAGTCAGTAGGTTGTTGGACTAACGGGACCTTCAGTACTTAGTGAACTCTATTTGGCACTACCTCACCCATATTTCTTGTCATAGAATCAGTCTGGCATAACAGTTAAGTACACAGAGTCTGAAGCCATTGTTTCCAGTGTTCAAATCTTACCTCTGTAATTTCTTAGCTATGAGACCTTTGGCAGATAATTTAACATCTCTGTGCTTCAATTCTTTCATCTATAAAAATAGATATAGCAATAATAATGACAAAATTTTTGTTAGTGATTACTTAAGGTAAAAGCCCTTAGAACAAGCAAGACGTCTTTATAAGTATTACCTATTAATATTACTATTTTAATTTCCAGGGGCCAAAAGTGTAAAATGAATGGAGAAATAAGAATTGGGAACATTAGATGCCTTGGCCAAAATGTGCAGTGAGACTCTTAACTACAAAAACCTCAGAACCAGAGACCTAAGCTAGTTCTTCTCTGTGTTTTTGTTCCTGGCCATTAGACTTGGTGAAAGCCTAGGAACACCAAAATAACTCATATAACGCCCTCTCATAAGTAGGTCCTAACTTTTCCTTTTACATTTCTTGGAAACTCCTGCCATAACTAATCAAATCCTGTTAGTCTTCTAGGGATGGTGTGACTTTAAACAACATAAATTTATTCTCTCACACTTCTAGATATTATAAGACCAAAATCAAGGTGTTGTCATTGCCATTCTGTCTCTGAGGGCTCTAGAGGAGAATCTGTTCCATGCCTTTCTCTTAGCTTCTGGTGTTGCAGGAAGTCCTTGGCAGTCCTGCTTTGTAGACATATCACTTCAATCTATGTGTATGTTATCACATGGTATTCTCCCTCTGTGTCCATCACTGTGTCTCTTCTTATAAGATGATCAATTATATTGGATTAAGGCTCCACCTTAATGACTTCTACTTACCATTAAGACCCTATTTCCACATAACGTCACATTCACAGGTACTGGATATTAGGAGTTCAATAAATCTTTTTGGGGACGCAATTCAATCCATAACAGGATCTGAGACAATAGACTTTTTTTTTTTGCAGTTTCTGGCCAGGGCTGGGCCTGAACCCGCCACCTCCGGCATATGGGGCCAGCGCCCTACTCCTTTGAGTCACAGGCGCCGCCCAACAATAGACAATTTAGTGTACCTGGAATCATGATGCTGTCACACACTGGAAAGTGGAGAGATGTAAACATTGAAAGGCAAGTATGGTTTTCCACTTGCGTGGCATGCTTCCTGCAATGGTCCCAAAACCAGCTTCCCTAAGAATTGCTTTCAGGTGACCCCTAGTTGGGACCATAACTTCAGGAAAACTTATTCTTAAGTTGAGACTGCTACAACTGTGAAGGAGTATGCCCTCACCACTAGAAACTACCCAATTAAGATTTTGCTGCTAAGGAGGGGGTGCAGCAAGATGGTCAGCTAGAGACAGCTATCACCAGAGATTCTGGTCCAGAAGGAGAAAAATTGGACTGAAGTGAACTCAGAGCAGTTGAAGTTGAGGGATTGAACACAAGGAAAAGAAATCAAGGTGCTCAGCATCCCCACAGACACAAATGAAGACATAAAAGAGGAAGGGAGATAACAGAGTACAGCTATAGAGTGAAGGGACTGAAGGAATCCACTACTGAACAAAGGGGTACGGGAGAGCCCCACCCCCTCCCAGGGGCTTTCATTGGGCTTTCCAAGCAGAGCAATGAACATAGGATTTCTCACCCCAGGGGAGAGGGCCAAAAAACCTCAGTCTCCCTGCACCTAGGAATTACCATCCCTTGGATCCCCATCCCCACTGACAATAAGTGAACATACTTTGATTCTACTGCCTTGTGTTCATAGCTCATCCTCCTGCTTTGATCTCAGGATAGACTACCACTGCCCAGGCTAGCCTCCCAGTGCTCTAGCAATTGGAGTGCTAGCCCTGAGGCCCACACAGTCTGGAGGATCTGCCCCACCCCCAGGCACCAGAAAGACGAAAGAACTCTGGCCCAACCCACTGGAGAACCAAGGATCACAAAGGACACTTTTTTCCTCAGCAAAGGGTCTTCTATGTTGTGTGGTCCTGTGAACCACCCTCTACCACGAGAGAAAATTGTGGCATAGCTATACTGACTTTGAGAAGGCAGGGTCCCTCCTGAGTGTCCCTTCTGCTAGGAGGGAACTTTTCCTTGCCCTCTGGAGTGGCTCTGCCTGGCATTTGTGCCTGGCAGGCCTCTCTTGGCAGTCCGGCCTGGCTCCCCTTTACCAACCTGGAAAGAGACAGACCTAACCTCAGGCAAACCTGCCCTAGGAAGGTCAGGAAGGAAGGCATGTGGAAGGCTGTGGTTCCCCTCTCCTAGCCACCAGTGAAGATTGCAGTGTATCCAGTCACTTGTGCTTTGAATTTGTTTGCATGAGGGACATTCTCTGCCACCCATTGGGCAAAAAATTGAGAGGGAGCAGTTGGGTGGCCTGAGAATACCCAACCCCGGTAGGCTGTGATGGTTTGATCTTTCATAGCAGGGACTTCAGCAAAATATTATGGCTCCTTTAAACTGTGTTGAGGGTGGGCTAATACTAGGACGAAAGCAGGTTGGTGTGCTAATAAGAGAGATGATACCCCCAGACGAGGAGCACCTGGTGGTCTGCCCTCAAGAGCTACCCCACCCAACTGAAGGCAAGTCCCACCCTCAGAGAATCTCATGCTGCAACTCTGAAAGGAGCTTTGGAAAGCTGTGTACAGGAAAGGCCACAGATATAAACTCCAAGTCATTTAAACAGTCAGAAGTAAAGTGATAGTGAGACACACATCCCAGGGCCTCTGGAACAGATTTTAGCCTGCCAGTTTTAGTTTCACTTGCCATACAGGTCTCTGGGGTGCTGCCTAAGGGGCCCCAATTACATTATATCACAGTAACTATTTAGGGATAACATAACATTTCAGCTAAAAAGTATAATTAATATAAAAATAAGGTAAAAATACACATGGGAAGGAACCAGCAGAAGAATCCTGGCAATATGAAAGAGCCAATCAACTTCCCCAAGAGATTACAAGGGAGATACAGAAGAAAATATCAACTATAGAGAAATTGTTGAAATGTCAGAAATAGAATTCAGAATATAAATGGCAAATAAGATGAATGAAATTGAGGAGAAGATAAAAAAAGGAATCCAAAATGTCGTCTAAAAATTGTCTCAAAAAATGAGTGTGATTAAAGACAAAGTCACCAAGGATCTATAAATAATTAGGAAAGATATAGCACAGCTTAAGGAATTGAAAGTGGCATCCAAAGAGATTCAAAACACATTAGGAAAAAAAAAAAACAAAACACACTGACAGTAGAGGCCCACAGTAACAGAGCAGAACATGGAGAAGAAAGAATTTCAGAACTTGAAGACAAGACTTTTAAACTAATCCAATCATTCAAAGAGATAGGGGAAAAAAAGAAATTAAAGCAGAGTATTCCCTGAGAAAGTCATGGGATTACTCCAAAAGATCAAACATTCAGATTATAGGGATTACTGAAGGAGAAGAGGATGGTCCTAAAAGCACTGATGCTTTACTTCAAGACATCATGATGGAGAATTTCCCAAGCATTGCGAGAGACATGGAAATTCAGATAGTAGATAGTTTCAGAACCCCAGCACACCTCAACTCAAAGAAAGCATCTCCTAAACACATTGTAATTAACTTTGCCAAAGTCTAAATGAAAGAGAAAATTCTGCAAGAAACAAGATGTAAGAAAAGTTTTAGGTTAAAAGGGAAAAATATCAGGATGGCAGCAGAGCTTTCAACTGAAACTTTTCAAGCCAGAAAAGGGTGGTCATGGGCACTTAACTATCTTAAACAACATAATTTTCAGCCCATGATTCTGTATCCTGCTAAACTAAGTTTCATATGTGACATAGAAATCAAATATTTTACTGAAATGCAAATGCTGAGGAAATTTGCCACAATAAGACCAGCTCTATAGGAAGTACTCAGATCCATTCTTCATACTACCCAGCACAATGGTCTACCACCAAAGTGAACACATCCAGAAATTAAAGAACAAGGCGTAGCTTCCACAATTAGGCAAGAGATAAAACCAAGCAATGGACCTCCACAAAACAAGATGAACAAAACTGCACCATACCTATCAGTTCTCTCAATAAATGTGAATAGCTTGGATTCCCCACTAAAGAGGCATAGGATGCTTGATTGGATTTAAAACAAACAAACAAATGATAAATCTAGTATTTGCTATCTCTAAGAAACTCACTTAGCCTCTACAGATGAAACAAGACTCAGGGTGAAAGGATGGAAAACAATATTCCAGGCAAATGGAAATCAGGGGTTGCAATCTTATTTGAAGATACAATTGGATTTAAACCAACAAAAATAAGGAAAGACAATGATGGGCACTAAATACTACTCAAGGAAATTATACAACATGAAGAGATTTCAATTCTTAACATCTATGTACCCAAGCTAAATGCTCCTAGATGTATAAAATGAACCCTAACTGGCCTAAACAATATGTTATTCCCCATCTCCATAGCTGGAGATTTCAACAACCCTCTGATGGAACTGGACAGATTCTCCAAACAGAAACTAAACAAAGAAATGATAAACTTAAACATGACTCTAGAACAAATGGGTTTAACAGACATATACAGAACATTTCATTCTAATAAAACTGAGTACACTTTCTTCTCATCAGCCCATGGATCATCCTCCAAAACTGGTCATATCTTAGGGTACAAATCAAACCTCAATAAATTTAAAAGAATAGAAATTATACCTTGTATTTTCTTGGACCATCACAGAATAAAGGTGGAACTCAACTCCAACAGAAATCTTAATACCTACATAAATTCATAGATACTAAAAAACCTTATGCTGAATGACAGCTGGGTTAAGGACAAGATAAAACAGGAAATCAGTAGATTTCTCAAACAAAATGACAATGAAGCTACAAGCTATCAAAACCATTTCAGATTATGACAAATGGAAGAACATACCATGGTCATGGATGAGAAGAATCAACATTGTTAAAATGTTTATATGACCCAAAGTAATATACATATTTAATGCAATCTCCATTAAAATACCAACATCATGTTTTGAAGAACTGGAAAAAATGGTCCTTTGCTTCATATGGAACCAGAAAAAAACCTGTATAGCCAAGGTTATTCTTAGTAATAAAAACGAAGCCGGAGGCATCACTCAACCAGACTTTAGGTTATATTATTAGTCCACAGTGATCAAAACAGCATGGTATTGGCACAAAAATAGAGACATAGTGTTGCATGACTGGAGATGTGAATGAACAGCAGCTTTGCCATAGGTGTAAACTTGCTCCTGTAATTATTATGTCAAGAAACAGACTATACACCGTGGGATAGCATATAGCAAAAATCTTTATTCCAGGTTTTGACTTTATACCTTTCCAGTCACATACACACTTAATCTATTATCTGTTAGTTTCATCATTATCTTCTTTTACCTATTTGAAATTTAACTTGAAAGGAAATTTAACTTGAAAGGAAATATTTAGTTATTATATCAATACAATCACCTTTGTAATAAAACTCTTCTTCTAAACAGTGACTAATTTCTGAGCAGGTATCTGAAGGAAGATCATAAAGAAGAAGGTAGCCATAGGGGAATAGAGAAAATAGAAGAATATCTTCAAGCGTTCACTCAGTTTACCCAGTATGAAATAACGACTGTGTCCTTCCTTCAGGGCAGAGTACCTATAGACCTCTGACAATATGTTGTTAACGTATGTCAACCCTCTGGCCCGTATCTCTGAGGAAGGGCGGCATGCCTTTGGATCTCAGGCTTCACAGGGTGTACAGCTTCAGAGAAAAGGCCTAAGGAATTTACAACTCCAAAAAAGCCTAAATCTGCGAGTAACACAGGGAGGTCCAGATCTCTTAAGCCTCTGGAAGAAAAGCAAGTCATTTTAAACTCACACTGAATTTACTTTGTGTGCTTGATGTAGGATATATTTATTTCTAAATATTATCCTACACATAGACATATGGAACAGAATAGAAAACCAAGAGATGAAACTAGTTTCTAGTTGCCATCTGATCTTTGATAAACCAAACAAAATCATTCAGTAGGGAAAAGAATCCCCATTCTATAAATGGTGCTGGGAGAACAGAATAACCACATATAAAACACTGAAACTGAATCCATACCTTTAACCACTTACAAAAGTTGAATCAAGATGGATAAAATATTTAAATCTAAGACATGAAACAATAAAAATCTTAAAAGAAAATGTGGGAAAAACTCTTGATGCTGTCAGACTGGAGAAAGATTTCATGAAGACTTCAGTGGCCATTGCAACACAACAAATCAGACTTAATTAACCTGAAAAGCTTCTGCACAGCTAAGGACAGAACAAGTAAAGCAAAAGAAAACCTTCAGAATGGGAAAATATATTTGCATGTTATGAATCTGACAAAGGTTGATAACCAGAATCTACAGAGAAATTACATTAATCTACAAAAATAGAGCAAATAATCCCATCTATCACTGAGGTAAACAAACAAATGGCTAACATGAAAAAATGCTCATCTTCCCTAATCATCAGACAAATGCAAATCAAAATCACCCTGAGATTTCACCTAGTCCCAGTGAGAATAGCCTACATTATAAAGTTTCAAAGCTGCAGATGCTGGAGAGGATGTAGAGAAGGGAACACTTCTACACTGTTTGCAGTGGGACTGCAAACTAATACAACCTCTTTGGAAAGAAGTATGAAAAATCCTCAAAGAACTCAAATTTGACCTCCCATTTGATCATCCAACCCCAATACTAGACATCTACCCAGAAGAAAAAATATCATTTTATCACAAAGACATTTGTACTAGATTGATTATTGCAGCTCAATTTACAATCACCAAGATGTAGAAACAACCTAAATGCCCACCAACTCAGGAATGGACTGTGGTGTATGCATACCATGGAATACTGTTCAGCCATTTAAAAAGATGAAGATTTCACATTTGTTTTTACATCTTTTGCATTAACCTGGATGGAGTTGAAATACATTCTTCTTAGTAAAGTATCACGAGAATGTAGAAGCAAGTATCCAATGTATTCAAAACTAATATGAATCCAGTAGACAATCTAATACATGCCCTTCAAAGCAATTCAAGGTGGGGGTTGGGGAAAAAAGGGAAGGGTAAGGGAAGGGGATGGGTGTGCTCCATCTTAATAGGCACAATGTTAGGGTGTATGCCACACCTATTGGGAGTGGGACACAATTATAAAAGGGACTCTCCTTAACAAATGCAAACATTGTGACCTATTTCTTTGTACCCTCAAATTAACCTGAATTAAAAATAAAATAACCATACTATCCAAAGCTATCTACACATTTAATGCAATCCTCATTACAGCACCAATGTCATACTTTGAAGAACTTGAAAAACTAGTACTTCATTTCATATGGAACCAGAAAAAACTCTGAATAGCTAATACAATTTTAAGAAATAAAACAAATCTGGAGGCATCACGTTACCAGACTTTATGTGATAGTGCAAGTCTACAGTGATCAAAACAGCATGGTAGTTGCACAAAAATAGAGCTATAGATCTATGAAATAGAATAGAGAATGAAGAAATGAAGAATAAAGAAATGAACCCAGTCATGTATCACCATCTGATCTTTGATAAACCAAACAAACACTGGTGAACAGATTCCCTATTTAATAAATGGTGCTGGGAAAACTGGTTAGCCACATGTAGAAGACAGAAATTGGACCTGCACCTCTCACCACTGACAAAAATTGATTCTTGCTGGATAAAAGATTTAAATTTAAGATATGAAACAATTAAAATCCTAGAAGACAATGTGGGGGAAATTGTTGACAACATTGACCTCGGAAATGATTTTATGAAGAAGACCCCCTTGGCAATTTCAGTAACACCAAAAATAAATAAATGGGACATGATCAAGCTAAAAAGCTTCTGCACAGCTAAGGGTACAACAACTAAAGCAAACAGCCTTCAGAATGGGAGAAAATATTTGCATGTTATGAATCTGACTAGAATCTACAGAGAACTTGAGTTAATCAAGAAGAAAAGAACAAACAACCCCATTTATAAGTGGGCAAGAGACTTGAACAGAAACTTCTCTGAAGATGGGAGATGAATGGCCAACAAACACATGAAAAAATGCTCATTGTCCGTAATCATCAGAGAAATGCAAATTAAAACCACTCTGAGATATCACCTAACCAGAATGAGAATAGACTGCATCACAAGATCCTAAAACTGCAGATTCTGGCATGGATGTGGAGAGAAGGGAATACTTTTACACTGATGGTAGTATCACAAACTAATACAATCTCTATAGAAAGAAGTATGGAGAATTCTGAAAGAAGTAAAAGTAGACCTTCCATTTGATCCCATCATTTCCTTACTAGGTATCTAACCAGAAGAAAAAAAAATCCTTTTACCACAAAGACATTTGCACCAGAATATTTATTACAACTCAATTTACAATTGCCAAGACATGGAAGCAACCTCAGTGCCCATCAACCCATGAATGGATTAATAAACTGTTGTATATATTTACCATGGAATACTATTCAGCCATAAAAAGATGGAGACTTTACATTTTTTGTGTTTACCTGGATAGAGTTGAAATACATTCTTCTTAGTAAAATATCACAAGAATGGAAGAACAAGTATCCAATGTACTCAATACTAATATGAAACCAATATATAAACAACTACATGCCCCAACACACAAAAAAAACACAAGTGTATTCTAGTGAGGGGAAGAGGAGAAGAGGAAAGGGGAAAGGGGGAGGAGGGAGGGTGACTGTCAAGTTCTTACCTAATTTCCACAATGTGAGGGGGTTAAGCACACCCCCTGGGTGAAGGGCTCAATTGCAACTTGAACTTTACCTTAGAAATGAAAACAATGTAACCTAAGCATTTGTACCTTCACATTAATCTGAATTTTTTTCTTTTTTAAAAAAGCATTTTACAAGATGTTAAAAAAAAAAAAAAAGAAAAGAATACACGTGAAATTCTCTCTTCCATCTCAGTAGTTGGGAATTAAATGCAGTTGTAGAATAAATAAAGTCACAGAAAGTTTTTTAAAAAGAGATTTTGCTTCTAAAGAAAAGGGATAGGGGTATTTTCAACTAAGAAATGACCTGGTGAATAGTAAACCTCACTGATAAATGGGCAGTCACATATATCTCATATCTCCAATCTTGTGAACAGTGTAGAAAAAAAAGAATCAGTTCTAAAGATTTAACTGCCTAATGTCATGATTTTTTAGGGTCTAATTGGGCTGAAATACCTTCCTTTTAGGTGAATGAGCCTGAAGAAGAAAATACCATACATATTAAGCCCTGACTGACTATGTATGAAGGCCTTACTATTAATAGTATGGGGGTGCAAGAGTAGGAGACAGAGGTAAAACACAGTCTGGTAAAGAGTCATAAGTTAGGTTAGAGTTTTAAATTTTAAATCAACTAGCTATATGATATAGTCCAAGGTCCAGGCCAGGGCTCTACTCAGGCTGAGAGAAAGCCTCAAATGATTGATAATTGGTCACAGCATATTGCTGAGCATTATTCCTGTTCCCAATCTTGAGTAGGGTATAGAAAGTAAGGAATCTCGACCAATACCTGAAAGTATGCCACCTACCAAGACTTAGCCAGAACAAAGTGGAAATGTTGAACAGGCCTATATCAAGTTCTGAAATAGCATCAACTATACAAAATCTCCCTAAAAAGAAAAGCCAAGGACCAGACGGCTTTATGTCAGAATTCTACCAAACATTTAAAGAAGAACTAGTACCTATATTAATAAACCTCTTCCAAAATATACAAAAAGAAGGAATATTACCCAACACATTCCATGAAGCAAACATCACCTTGATCCCCAAACCAGGGAAAGACCCAACAAGAAAAGAAAATTATAGACCAATATCACTAATGAATATTGATGCTAAAATAATCAATAAGATCCTAACAAACAAAATACAACAACACATCAAAAAAATTATACACCATGACAAAGTCGGATTTATCCCAGGGTCTCAAGGCTGGTTCAATATACGTAAATCTATAAATGTAATTCATCACATAAAGTAAAAAATAAGCACCATATGATTCTTTCAATTGACACAGAAAAAGCTTTTGATAATATCTTTCAATTGACACAGAAAAAGCTTTTGATAATATCCGGCACCCCTTCATGATCAGAACACTTTAAGAAAATTGGTATAGAAGGGACATTTCTTAAACTAATAAAAGCCACCTACAGCAAACCCACAGCCAATATCATATTGAATGGAGTTAAATTGAAATCATTTCCACTTAGATCAGGAACCAGGCAAGGTTGCCCATTGTCTCCATTGCTCTTTAACATTGTAATGGAAGTTTTAGCCATTGCAATTAG
>CAUYPK010076300.1:0-35801 GCA_963574355.1 Loris lydekkerianus
CCCGGCCTGAAACTGCCTCTACCTAGATACAGCCAATGTGGTACCATGCCACTGGCCCGACCCTGTCACTCACCTCTTCCCCCGCCTTCTTTCCCTGCCCCTTCTCCACAATAAAAAAATAAAAAAAATAAATAAAAAATAAATTTAAAAAAAAAAAAAAAAAAAAGAGATATGGAGTTACAAAAACACATGACATTAAAACGGACAAAACATTTGAAACAACCTAAAAATAGTTAATTGGTATTGATGGATGTAAGAGTTGAGGTTTTTTCTAACAAATTTTTTATTAATATTTTAACACCAATGTTTAAGTAGAACCATATATGTATTCATGATTGAAAATGACCTATGTTCTACATATTCTATATGCACATATAAGTTTTTTGTACCTTCTATGACATTTCCTATATAGATGAGTATTTTCTCCTTTTCACACTTGTTTGTATATGTGTTTGTGTATGTATGTACCACATAGACTTCCTGCTTATTTTTCATAATTTATTTATTTATTTTACTGGAATTCAGACATATAGACCAATGAAATAAAATAGAAAGTTCAGAAGAAAAATCTTGCTTAACAAAATGTCAAGACTGTATAAAGAGGTAGATCATGCATACATTAATGCATTTATGGGGTACAATGTGCTGATTTCGTATACAATTTGGAATACTTACATCATACTTGTTAACATATCCCTCACCTCTTTTACTTAATTATTGTGTTAAGACATTTATACTCTATACTTAATATAATGGGGAAAAAAGATTGTCTTTTAAATTGTGTTGGCTATCCCATGCAAAAGAATAAAGTTGAATCCTAACCTAACACCATATACAAAAGTAAACTAAGAGTAAAGAACAGACCTAATGTAAGATTTAAAAATTCTTACATTCTTAGAAGAAAACAGAGACACATAGGGCAAAAGTTTTATAACATTGGATTTGGAAATGACTTTTAGAATATGACACCAAAAGCATGGGCCACAAAATAACAAAATAGACAAATTGAACTTAATTTTAAAAGTTCGTGTGCCAAAAAATACTATTAAGAGAGTAAGAGGAAAACCCTACAAATGAGAGAAAATATTTTCAAATCCTATACATAATACATCATTGTTATTAACATTATTTTATTTGAGAATAATAGGGAGTATAGTTGTTTTGGTTACATGAATTGCATCTGTACAGTTTGAGTGAAACTTATAATTGTGCCCATCACCCTGTAAACATGCATTGTACCTTCTCAGAGGGAGTTTACCCTTTCCCTCCTCACCCCACCTGCTTGGTTTCCATTGAGTTGTGCTTCCATGTGTGCCTATTAGTGTTCAATGATTAGCTCTAATTTTATACTGGATACATGTGATATTTGTTTTTTCCATTCTAAGAAAATTTCACTTAGAAGAATTCCCTCCAGTTCCATCCAGGTTGCTATAAAAGACACTAGTTCACCATTTTTTTTTTTTAATGACTGACTAGTACTGCAGGGTGTACCTATACCATATTTTATTAACCTACTTGTGTACTGATGGGCACTTGTGTTGTTTCCAAGTCTTTGCAATTGAGAATAGTGTGCAATAAACATTTCAGTTCAAGTGCTTTGTTGATAAAATGACTTTATGCTTTGGGTAAATCCCCAGAGATTCGTATTGCAGTGTCAAATGGTAGGTCTATTTTTATGTTTTTGAAGTATCTCCATACAACTTTCCACAGAGGTTGTATTAGCTTCCCACCAGTGGTGTATACTCTCTGCTGTGTCCATGTCAGCACCTGTTGCTTTGTTAAAAGCCATTCTTAATGGAGTTAGGTGACATCTAATTGTAGTTTTGATTTGCAATTCCCTGGTGATTAGAGAAGTTGAGCATCTTTTCATATGCTTATTAGAAATCTGTTCATGTCTTTTGTCCATTTTTTAATTGGATTGTTTGACTTTTTCTTGATGATTTGCTTAAAGGTGTGCATAGATTGTGATATTAATCCCTTTATTGGTTATATAGCATTGAAGTATTTTTCCCATTATGTAGGATATCTATTCCCTCTACTGAGGGTTTCTTCAGCTGTGCAGAAGCTTTTTGATTTTTGTTGTGGTGATTTTCTTAGATGTCTTGTTCACAAATTCTTAGTGTAATCAATACATATGAGTTGTTCCAATGTTTTTTTCTAGAATTATTTTAGTTTTATGTCTTGGGTTGAAGTCTGTTATCCATCATTAATTAATTATTGTGAATGATGAGAAGTTGGGTTGAAGTCTGTTATCCATCATTAATTAATTGTTGTGAATGATGATAAGTGCAGATCCTGTTTCTTTTTTTGTTGTTGTTGCAGTTTGGCCAGGGCTGGGTTTGAACACGCCACCCTCAGCATATGGGGCCTGCGTCCTATTCACTGAGCCACAGGCACCGCCCCAGATCCTGTTTCAGTCTTCTACCTGTTGCTATCAAATTATTTTCCCCAGTGGATGGTTTTGTCTGCATTTTCAAAGATCAGATGTCAATATGAGGATTGTTTTGTATCTGGGTTTCTTCTTCTAATCCTTTGATCTATTTTTGTGCATGCTGTGTACTATGCTGTTTTGGTTACCCTAGCCTTATAGTTTAGCTTGAAATCTGGTAATGTGACACCTCCTGATGTGTCCTTTTTGCTTCAGATTGTTTTGGATATTTGTAATCTTTTCTGATTCCATATGAAGCATGTAAATATTTTTTCTAAATTTGTCAAAATGACCTTTATTTTAGTGGGGTTGCATTGAATGTATAAATCACTTTGGGTAGTACAGACATTTTGCTAATGTTGATTCTATTGATCCATGAGCATGATATGTTTCCTCACATCATTATATCCTCTACAATTTCCTTCCTCGGTGTTTTGCAGTTTCCCTGTAGTTACATATATTTCTGTGTATTTTATTTTCTTAGTTAAATATATTTCAAGGTATTTTATTTTCTTTGTTACTGTTTTGAGCAATATTGAGTTTTTTATTTGATTCTCAATTTGAATGAGGCTGAATTCTGATGCTACTGATTTGTGTTCATTGTCTTTGTAAGTTGTACCTTTTCTGAATTTATTTGTCAATTTCAGGAAACACTTGGCAGAATCTTTAAGGTTTCCTAAATATGAGGTCACATCATCAGCAAAGAGTGATGGTTTGACCTCTTCTTTACTCATTTGGATACTCTTGATTTTCTTCTCTTGTCTGGTTCCTCTAGCTAGGACTTCCAGCACTATGTTGACTAGAAGTGGTGATAGTAGGCAACCTTGTCTGGTTTAAGTTCTCAGTGGGATTGCTTTCAATTGTTCCCCATTCAGCATGTTGTTGGCTATGAGTTTGCTGCACTGGCCTTTATAAATATAAGCTATGTCCCATCTATCACTGTTTTGTTAAGTGTTATTATAAAAAGGTGCTGAATTTTGTCAAATACTTTTTCCATGTCAATTGAGAGGATCATATTGTCTTTGTTTTTGTTTCTATTTATTTGGTAAATTACATTTGTATATTTGTGTAGGCTGAGCCAACCTTGCATCCCTGAGATGAAGCCCACTTGGTCATGGTGCATTATTTTTTGATATGCAGCTGAATTCTATTTGTTAAGTTTTTATTGGAAATTTTTGCATTTATATTCACGAGGGATATTTTACCATGCATCTCCTCAGACCACAGTGGAAAAAATTAGAAATTAATTCCAACAGAAACTCCCTTCTATACATAAAGTCATGAAAACTAAATAACCTTCTGCTGAATGATAGTTGAATCAAGAATGAAATTAAGTAATAGATTCTTCAAAGTAAGTGATAAAGGGGACACAATTTATCAAAGTATGTGGCATATGGTTAACGCAGTTCTGAGGAATTTTATAGTCTTAAATGCCTACATTCAAAACACAGAAAAATCATAGATAAATAATTTAATGAATCAACCCAAGAAACTGGATAAGGAAGAGCATACCAATCCCACGTTCAGAAGCAGAAAATAAATAACCAAGTTAAGGGTAGGACTAAATGAAATTGATAACAAAAGAATTGTACATTTCTCCTATAAAAATAAACAGACGCCTCCCGTTTTCGCAGTTAATAGGAATAATCCCCTTCTTGTTGGGGCAAGTATTTAAAGTCTCTTGCCAAACCCCAATTTTTTTTTTTAATTTTTTTATAGATAAAAATATGCACCATAGATGTGGCCCGACCCATTACCCTTCCTCCCCCTAAACCTCCCCCCTCCCTTCCACTTCCTTGGGGAAAGGGCCATCTTTTGGTTTTGTGTGCAATTTTACAACCCCTTTATATCAGGGAGAATACACAACATTATTATAAATGAGAAATTTGGAAAATAGACCAAGTTGGAGTTAGGGGGGACAGAAGAGGTCTTTTTTTTTTTTTTTAGCTGAATTGCTCTTGAGGTAGTGGCACATCTTCTAATAAGCAGTTAGAAATGCAGGACTTAATTTTGTGAGAGAGAGAGAGAGAGAAGGGTCGGGATTAGTAATAAAAATTGGGAGATGGTTTATATATAAATAACGGTTGAAGTTGTAGCGGTAGATAAGATCACTAAAGGGCTTAGACATGTTAGAAATAGCAAATAGCTGAAATATGAGCTGTAGGATATATTCACACTTAGGTGATGAAAGGTGAAGAGAAGGCAGTGAAAGAGTCAGAAAAGAACGAAACTGAAGGGCAGAGAAGCAGAGCGTGATAGAATCACAGCAGTCAAACAAGTGATGAGTTTTAATAATGGTAGTGATGGGCAGTGTCTCCTACTATAGGGAAGTTGTGCAGAATGGGAAATGGAGATAGGCATTGATTTTAACAACTAGAAGTTTTGGAGCCATTTAAGAATAACTGTCATAAAGTAGGAAGAGCAGAGCCAAATTGTATGAGAAATAAGGAGGCAGTAATAACAAGGAAGTATAAGAAGCAGGTATAGGGGACCCCTTGGGAAGAAAAGAGGAAAAAGAAGAGTAGCAAGCTGAGTCCCAGGCCTTCTCCTTTTCAGACCATATGCTCTCCTCAGGCAGATACAGTCTCTCATATAGACTTGCCATTTATATGCCAATACCTTCCCTAATTACAGGACAATGGATTAGAAAACTTTTGCCCTTGCCTAAAAAAAAAAAAAAAAATCATAAAAATTTAACGTATAATAGGGGCCACAGTGATAGAAAAAAAATGTTAGGAAGAGGAATCATAACTCTCTTTCACAAAATTGAGTCCTGCATTTCTAACTGCTTATTAGAAGATGTGCCACTATCTCAAGAGCAATTCAGCTAAAAAAGACCTCTTCTGTTCCCCTAACTCCAATTTGGTCTATTTTCCAAGCTCTCAAATTTAGACCTTTCTCTCTAATTCTGATATATTGATAACTCTTACTTTGGTATCAAATATGCACTTTAATTGCGATATCTGAAACTAAGCTTATAATCTCCCCTTCCCACTATAAAAACAAATATAGGTAAGCATAAATAAACAGCAACCAGGTCCTCTTCTAGTGTTGTCTATTTTGGAAATGACATAACATACTACCCAGTCGCTCATGCTGGGAACCTTGGAGGTATTTTTGTTGCTCCCCCTCTCTCTTCATCCCTCTCAGTTAATCTGTCACCAAGCCTTGTAGAAATACTTCTATTCATATCTGCTGCCCACCTGAGTGGAAGCCACGGTTATCTGGACACATAGAACAATTTTTACGCAGTTCCTATGCATCTGCTCTTGGTGCTCACAGAAGCCAGGGTGATCTTTTAAATCCACAAATCTGATTACTGTTACCCTCTTATTGAATACCTTCTAATGGCCTCTTGCTTCCTTTAAGTCAAGCAATGTTATGGAAACAACTTTGTTAGCATGGAGTAACTAACTCTGTATAATGCATCAGGGACACCCACGCTAAAACAATGGCATATGAACCACCTTTAAGAGTTTTCAGTTAGAACGGAGAAAGACGTGAGGGTGGCAGAAGATTATTCTGGTTTAGGGAATAGCATGTGTGAAGGTAGGAAACAGGTGCTCAGAAAAGGATGACAAGTTCACTAGAAAATGTTCAGGTATGGGAAATGGCTGCAGAAGTTAGATGATGAAAGCCCTTTCATGTCTGGATTTTATGGAGGTTTTAAAGCAAAGGGTAACGTAAATATAGATTTATGGGATTCATTCTATGTCAGAGGGCAATGTAGACTGGAATATTTGAGAGGGCAAGAGCAGGGAGAGCAGTTCAGAGCCAGTTACAGTTACCCAAAAAAGATGATAGAGGCCTAGAGAAAGGCTATAGGGCTGGAAAGAAGAAATCAAGACTTATTTAGAGTAGGAGCCACACAGTCCGTGCAACATTTAAGGATAGGTCTCTTTTAAACAATGTTATTGTGAGTAGGTTTACATGCAAAACCTCTTATATGGCCCTGAATTGACATGTTATTCTGTGGTCTCATACGTACCCTGAGATTGTATTATTTTTGAGATATAAAATGTACTGGAGATAAATTTGACAATTAGTTTATGTCCAGTCAAAGCTGCATTAAAAATCAGCTTAATAAAAATATTTTTAAGAATTCTGGCACCTAGGTTCTCCACAGTTCTGCCTCTGATAAGTTTTTAAAACTTGGTCAAGTTATAAATTCAATCTTGGGCTTAAATTCTTTTTGTAAAATGAGGGAGCTGACTGGAATCATTAGATGATCTGTAAAGTTCCTTCACGTTCCTTGGTCCCTGTTTACCTATCCAGGGTATTTATCTAATTTAGGATATTGTTTGAGTCTTACCAGTAAGAAGATTGCTTTATAGTTTCTCAAAAACATAGCCTTCTCTTTGAAAGACTAGTGTTCTGGGAACTGTTCTGAGTAACATTTATGGAGCAACTTTGCCTTAGAAAATACATTATAATTTTCTTTTAGAGCCGTTTTTCAATCCCTTCATAACTGGGTATCAAGAAAAAATATCTTTTCAGTTAATGAAAGTTGTTTGTCAGTTATAGTTTTACTTAATGGGGTGTGTTCTTTTCTCTACCCCAAGGCTTCTCAATCAGGAAAAGGTTAAACGTAGATTCGTTGTCTAGAGTTTAGAGACCTTCCATGTCAAGAACTTGTACAGACTTATGTGTTGCTTTTCTTTAAGTCCAGTCAATTTGTAGAAGTCTGGAGACATATACAATTTAATTTAACAAAATCTAAGCTTCCTATCATATGTGAAGCATCACGGAGAGAAAGACGAATAAGGTACAATTTCTGTCTTCAAGGAAGTATGTTATTTAATAGGAGGGCCTAGAATGTTAACAAATACTCCAAATAAATACATTAAAGGGGTAGTACAGTATAAGGGAGTGTTCAATGTAGGATAAGTATGATTATTGCTGCCTCAGAGCTGCAAATTAGAGTAATTGCTTCTCCTAAGTGCCATTCCTACATTCTTCCTGAGCCCATGGATATTAGAGTAATCCAGTAATAAATAATTAATAAATAATAAAAAGTAATAAATAATTAATCAGCTTGTATTTAGCAAGTATCTATAAAGAGTTTAGTCAATTTCATTAACCAATTTAGTCCACAGCATATTGTCCATGTAAGAGATACAAAAAGGATTGGCTCCTTGAAAATGTTTGATTGGTTATAAATAGACGCAGTCTAAATATTTGGCAAGACAAAGATGAAAGCTTTTATGAAGTTTGGCAATTGTGGCAACATATTGTCAACTGTGGTGCTGGAAGTCAAGTCATTAGGGAATCACATCAACAGAGTTTAGTGTAGGACTAGGCAGAGAGGCATGCTGACATAAACAAGTTATCAAGCTGCAGACTGAACTGAAGGATGAAGGATGATAAAGGAATGATGCTTTACAGGATATTGTATGGGTATTGCATTTTTTATGTACACCACATCCAACTCTTAGATAAGTGTCATCTTTAGATTTTCTGGGTTGAAATTAACATAAAGGTGACAAGATTAGATAGATGTCTAAAGATAGGGCATTTATCTCATTCAAAGTATGTGCTAAAATATTCATGCTCTGTAATTCACTCACCTGAAAGATAATGATGATTTCTGGTGGCAAAAAGATGTTCTTTCCTATTTTGTCTTTGTACCCTGAGGATAAATAGTTGTAGGTGCAGTCAACCTGAAATAAATTGTACATAAAGCAAACTTTCAGATCAAAAAGCATAAGCTAGTAAACCAGGAAAGTTATATACATATGTGTGTATGTATTTTTTTTATAAACTTAGTATATGTTTTTTGTCTTCAACTAATTGTGAAAGCCATTGAAAAGTTTGATCATTTAACATAGGGAAAAATCTGTCTGAACTGTGACAAAATTTCTTTTTTTTTTTTAGAGACAAAGTCTTACTTTGTCGCCCTCGGTAGAGTGCCATGGCATCATGGCTTACAGCAACCTCCAGCTCTTGGGCTTAAATGATTCCCTTGCCTCAGCCTCCCGAGTAGCCGGGACTATAAGAGCCCGCCACAATGGCTATTTTTTGTTGCAGTTTGGCCAGGGCCGGGTTCAAACCTGCCACCCCTGATATATGAGGCTGGCGCCCCACTCACTGAGCCACAGGCACCACCCTGTGACAAAATTTCTTATCCCAGATTTGCTTTACTAGGTTCTTAAGTTGGAACAATCCTCCCAAAGAGTATTGAAAAGTCTAAGCCACCATAAATTATGTCTTCATTGACTCTAAGCTTCTATTCCTCTGCCCCTGGTGTCTGTATTTACGTTAAAGCATTATGTTTAACGAAACTTTTGTTAAAATGAAGTCTATAATCTCGTAGGAGTAACATTATAATAATGCTAACATATTATACAAAATTACTATATTATTAATAATATTAACTAATAATTAAGTGCATTGTTTCTGGCATTGTACTCAACATGGTTATCTTAGTTAATACTTATAATATCATACTTACATGTAATAGACATAATATAACATTGTATAGTATTTCTGAGGTTGGTACTATTTAATCACTTTTAAGATGTGCATTTTTTGAAATTTAAGCATTCTGAAATTGGATGTGTTTTACAATTAACAGCATCTTACAAACATACTAGAGAGCATTCATTTCTTTCTTAGTAATATGTAAAATCACAGCGAGTCTGACAATAAGAAAGCATCAGAGATTAGGTGAAATATAATAATCATCCACCATCCCCCTTTACCCAGTGTGACCTAAAAGAAACTGAGACTTGAAGAAGTTAAGCTGTCCAAGATCACAGAACTGGTAAGTGTTTGAGCCAGTATTCCACAACAGTTGTCTAACTCAATCCAGAACCAATGCAGCCAGCACACCATGCAGCCTGATGGTGACAGCACTTCATAAGATTTAGCAAAATTAATGTATCTGAATAGCCATCTCCAGAGAGCTGCACACTTAGGCAAATATAATTGGGAGGAGATGGAATTTTCAAGGTCCAGAGTGGATTGCGGAGAGAAGTGGCACAGTGAAGGACACTTCATGAGCGAAATGGACTCTGAAGGGGCAGAAAAGCTACAGGAACATAGGGAAGCCATGAGTGGAGGCCACTCACTTTACTATTTTGTCGAGGTCCAGACCTGCATGTGCAAATACTTCTATATAGGATGCAGCAGGAAAATTCTTACATGTCAGTGATAGTTATATATCTCTGTCTATATATTATCTATAACTGCATGTATACCTATGTCTACATTTATATTTATTGACAGAGAAAGAGATGTATGTAGGGAACATTACATCCTGAACATTATTTTATCCTATAGTTAGAATCTAAAACCTTTTGTTTTTTACTTGCTTTTTTCTCTAGCACAGAGAAATGTAACCTAGCACAGTTCAACATAAATCTTAGGAAGGTCAAATATTTATTGAATAAGTGAATAAATAACTTGTTCTTCACCTCAAATACAGAATCTTGGAAACGTATTTGAGTTTAAAAGAAGGTTGCTTTACGTAGGAGTAAGGAACCTCTCAGAGTTGTCTCAGCTGCAGAAATAACAAAGAGCACTGCAATTTCTGTTCCTCCTTGTCAAGAAATGAGGTAGGCAAATTAAAGTCAGTCAGGATCTAGCACTGCTGCTCTGCCTCCAACAGTACAGATGGGCCAAGGAAAAGACAAGCCAGTGAAAATACTGTCAGTACTCCCTGTCAGCCCCAGTGACCATACACATAAACACTACACAGACTAACACGCACACACACACACGTATATAAATTTATGTATTTTCTTTTGCCTATGTGTCTAGTCAGCTTAAATGGGTCGACTCGTGTTTTGGCTTCTATAACCAAACCAGACTCTTTGGCTCAGCTCTACCTGAAAACTTTCTGGCCTGCTTGGGTACACTGAAGTGGTTTGAGTTTCTGAGAACAAATAATTAGGCTCTAGGAGAAGGCCAGGGTCATACAAAACCCGTTCGTTTCTGCTTCTGTGGGTTCTGTGTTTCTGTAAAAAGGAAAACAAAGTTAGATAAGGACAGTGTTCTGCTATGTGGACTTCATGATATTTTTCCTTTAGTGTTATCAGAATGTTTATTTAATTTTTACTGCTCTAGACTTAATAAACTTAGGGTTTAATATTTTTATGTTACATGTCCTTTTAACCAACAATATACATATGATATGGGTATGGGACTCACAATCAATGTTGATGTGGCCCAGAAAGCCGACCTCGTCTGTTACTTATCCTCACGCTTTGGGTTTCCAAGATGATAAAGTTTTGAACTCAATTTAGGAGCGTCATCAGCTCAAAAAGTTTGTGAATATGATATTTACTTATTATATTAAACTTACTCTACCATCTTTCTATATCTTCCTATGGTATATGTTTTGTCTCATAAAATCTCTGGAGATTTATGTTGTTGGGAGATTACTCAGTGACAACAGAGACTAACTGAAGCACTGACTCTGTGAAGTGATTTTTGGTGACCAAGGGGCAAAAACTGGGCCAATATAAACCTTCTTTCCTGGTAGTTCACAGGGATAGCATTTAAACCAACTTTTAAGTGTTTTTTAAAATGTAGCAAAAATTCAGAGAGCTGAAGTCTCGCTTTTATGTCCTTTTCCTTTGTCTGAGACGTTACACTCAGAAATTCTTCTGTATTAATCACATTTAGGCAGTTTTCCAAATTATGAATCATCTCCTATCATTATTTTTGATATATACTCATACTAATAACTTCTAGTGAATGTCTACTTACCCAGGGGCAGCCACTAGTATTACTTTTGTAGAAACTACAGACATTTAATTTTATAATAAAGTCATAGTCTTGTCTGTTAAACTTGGAGTGAGGTAGGTAGGGAAGAAGGTAGAAAGCACCTTTCTCAAATTCAAGCTCAGAACTCATGTCCAGAGGAAATAAAACAGAAGCCTCCTTCCCAAATGTAAGGCGTTTTATTTCCTAAAAAAAAAAGCAGGAAAAGGGCCGGTGGTCTCCTCAAAGACTTCATTTTCTATTTCCAGTCTCATTTATCAGATAGTATTTTAGGATTCAGTGATTATTGGTGTCACCTACAAGTTATAAATAGAATTGAAAGTTACTTTGACCAATGAAGTGGGAAAAAAAGAGATAATAGGAGTATTGTTTGTGTTAGAGGACAAGATGAAGTCAGAAGAAAATAAAAACAATCCACATGAAAGATTATGTGTAAGTTAACTAGATAGCCATTATCCTACTGCTAACCCCAGATAATTTTTTGTCGAGTAATCCTAATTCCTTAATTTACAGGTAAGGACAAAAGTATTATGGGAAACTGGTTTAAGACCAATACTTGGGCATTAGATAGAGAGCTAGAGAAGAGTGTTTTATCTTCCATTTTTGTATTTATCTTCACTCTTTGCTTTTCAAACTGTAGGCAAAAGCTCCACCACCTTTATAGGTTCTGGCTTATTCTATTAATTTGAATATTTCCTTGTTCTTTTGGTTTTTATAATATCAATTCCTTTTCAGTCTAACACATTCTGGAGTTTACTACTGAGCATAGAAAGAAAGAAGATAAGAAGACATCAAATTTTAAAAGTTTAGAAGTGAATGTCTGACATATTCCTTCATGGTACAAATGCAGTGTTATAACTCTTCAGTGGTGATTTAGTAGCTGTCGAATTGTTGTTTCCATGTATTTAAGTCTGCTTGTTTCTTTAGAATGCCAGAGAGTTTTGTTTGAATCCTTCAGCAATTGGCTTGGTCTGATTCCTGGTGACATAACATAGTAATCAACCTGGGTATTATACTTTTCATTGGAATGCTGAAAATTTATACACTTCAGCAAAGACCAGCAGGCATTTTCACCAACAGGGATCGTCAGCCACATGAAGATGGCCAGATCTTCTACCAGAAACAGATAAATGATGAATTTTGGGGTCCTGTTAAAGGGGTCATTCTTATAATTATGGAGAACTTCTGAAAATGGAGTTTGATTGCATGGCCTTCTTTTTACCTCTGTACAGCTGGGGTGACAGACTTGTAGACCCTGAAGCTGATGATGTTGACAAAGAGGAGAGCCAGGGTGAAATAAGAAGCCACAGTGATGATGCTGAAATCTCCAGGGAAATTAGCATGATCTGAGTGGGATGAAAGACAAGCTCAGCTTTCTTCACGTCATGCCAGAAAACCAGATGGTGTATTGCACAGGAAGCTCCAGAATAGACTCCCAAGCAGCCCCCCTTCCACACCTCCTTACCCTATCACTGGGCCTGAAGGGTTGGTCCTTAGAGGACAAAGAGGAATTAGGTGGAATTGAGTGGCCTCCCGTGGCTCTACAATGAGTTTTTCCAGCAGGGACTGGAGAAAAAGGGGAAATGAAAGAATCACACCATTGGTTCTCCCAAGTCCCTTTACTCTTTTTGCTTCATGTTTAGGCTTTGCCTACAAGTCATGTTTTGGTATCTAGCCTCCTAGACTTTATTCTTTTATTTACTAACTGGAGCTTTTCTTGCTTAATATTTCATTTAAAAATCCCTTCTACCTTTGTATTTCCCCTCATCGAAAGTGTTCTTCAGTTGTTTTCTTTCCAATTATCTCTCTACGCCTGTCCTAATCCCATTTCCCAGAGGTAGTCTCCAATAATGTTTTGATATATAGAATTCCAGACTTCCTCAATTATTGTATATGCGAACTGGACTCACAGACTATTATAGCTGGAATGTACCTTGGAGATCATCTTTCTATTTCTCTTTATTTCCACTAACTGTCCTGCCTCTGCAGGCTTCCAGAAGGTATATAGACAGACTGGATGCCCCACCTGAAATCCCACCTCAGCTAGGAATGGACACAACTGGGAGTAGAATCCAGTCTTTTCACATCTAGTTGAGGGAACTTTCCAACTTCATCCCACGATTTTATATTCCTAGGCTGTTGGAAGCCTTAAAGAAGTAGATTCGTTAAGATGGATTTGGGTGATTGATGATTAAATTTAAAGTGGCTATAGTTCATCTGCTCC
Source organism: Loris lydekkerianus (assembly GCA_963574355.1). Lineage (NCBI taxonomy): Eukaryota > Metazoa > Chordata > Mammalia > Primates > Lorisidae > Loris > Loris lydekkerianus. Next base: position 13,380 of record CAUYPK010076300.1, read on the forward strand.
TTGTCTCCTTTGGCCTCAGTGACTAGCTTCTGGAGCGGCTTTCTTGTACTGAGATTGTCCTTTATTCCACTATTGTACAGTAACTTTTGCCTCTCTTTTCTCTTTTTGGTCATTTGGTTTGGGTGTGGCACAGCACTTGCTGCTTTTGCTTCTAGAACAGTGGTTCTCAACCTGTGGGTCGCGATCCCTAACAGGGGGTCACCTAAATACATCCTGCACATCAGATATTTACATTACGATTCATAACAGTAGCAAAATTACAGTTATGAAGTAGCAACAAAAATAATTTTAAGGTTGGGAGTCACCACAACATGAGGAACTGTATTAAAGGGTCATGGCATTAGGAAGGTTGAGAACCACTGTTCTAAAGGATGGAACTAAAACCAGCCAGGCCATTTAAGTTGCTGATTTTCAGAGTATCTTCTGAATGAAAGTTCTTATAAAAACCAGGATTTTCTCCTGGTATGGGACATTATGTTTTGTATTCATGTACTTTCAACTGAAATTTGTAGTTTATCAATAAATTAAGACCTTATCTTAAACTTCTAGTTTAGCCTTTTTCTTTACATGTAGTATTTTTTCTTTTTTTTTTGAGACAGAGTCTCACTATGTCGTCCTCAGTAGAGTGCTGTGGCATCACAGCTCACAGCAATCTCCAACTTTTGTGCTTAAGTGATTCTTTTGCCTTAGCTTCCCAAGTAGCTGGGACTACAGGTGCCGGCCACAACGCCCAGCTGTTTTGTTGTTGTTGTTGTTGTTGTTGTTATAGCTGTGTAGCTGTTGTTTAGCTGGCTCAGGCTAGGTTCGAACCTGCCACCTTTGGAATATGTGGCTGGCGCTCTAACCACTGTGCTACAGGCACCAAGTCTACACGTAATATTTTTAAACACACTCCTTTCTAGGCTTTCATTCTTAAGTTCAACTTGAGCACCTCCCACATTCCCTTTTATAGATATAAATGCGCACTTTCTCAAAAAAAAAAAAAACCCAAATAAAACCTTTAGCTCTCATCCTACCTCCATCCACTAACCACTCTCAGAGCTTCTCACTCATCTGGCCCACCTGGAAGTCCTGGGATCACTCTTCTCCATGCTGGCCCCAGTGTTTGGTCTTTGTTCAAGGCCCATCATGTCTTCTGAGCTATAATAAATATACTTTTGACACAGAACTGATAGCACATTGTGGATAAGGGATTTTGTTTTGTTTTGTTCTGTTTTTTTTTTTTTTTTTCTTCACCTCAAGGATCCAAATTGACCAAACTTGAATTTTGAAGGAAGAACATGTCAAGGGGTGAATGCCAAGGAGATGTACTCTGCAAATGTGTTTTTCAATTAACAGAGTACAAGTGAGCTCTTCTGAGTCTGGTGGTGGTGATTGTTGCTTGGGGATCTCTGTCTTTCACGTAAGCCTCTGCCCGCTGTTTCCCTTTGTGTGTGCTGTGTGTATTTGGGGGCATGTTAAGCAAGTATCACTACAGAATAAGGCTTTCATATTTACCTTTCATATTTGCTTTAAGGATAAAATGTGTTTTACAATTGGGACTGCTGCTATGACCGATTCTGTAGTGTTGCCTTCAGTTCAGGCACATGCCTCTGAAACCTTAATCACAAACAGATGCTGTTCTGAATCAAGTGTTCCCCTCTCTGGCTACTCAGCCTGAGCAATGAGCTGCCTAACTTGGATCTTGCAGGCTTCTTGAAAAACTCCACAGGCTGCCTTACTAGCACACTGGTAACATGCAGAAGATTGATATTTTCCAGGCCCAAACAGGACTTTGAAATAATACCTAGCAGTTGTAGAGAGTTATTTATTTTCTCCTCCTCCCACAAGTGTTTTCACATACATGGTCTCATTTTATCCTTCAAATAATCCTTGGAGTTAAGTAGGGAAAGTAGTATTATCCCCTGGGAACCTGAGGTCCAGAGATGTTAAGTAACTTGCTCAAGGTCACACAATTAGCCTTGACTCCTAGTCTGGTGTTCTTTCCACCAAAACAACACTAGTATTTACTTTGTCTTGTTTCAAAGTTGTTCAAAGTCTTTTCAGGTGCTGTTTGAATCCAAGCTGCCATTCTTATAGCTTGAATCTAAATTAAATTTGTAATATCTTTTAGTATTTTTTTCCCCTAGTCCCTAAATTATGTCTAAGGCAGTGGTTTTGTGGGCCTAAAAATTATTTGTGGAGCTTGTTCGGTAGATCCTGGTTGGAAAATCAAAGATGTAGCCCTAAACTCAGCATTAAAAGAACAAAAACAAAAACCACCCATGTGATTCTGAATCAGGAGATATGTGTAAACACTATTCTAAGAACTAAAGTTAAGTAAGGCACTTAAGATGTCTGAGGCTCAGTTTCCTCATTCAAAAAACAAAGGCAAGACTAGAGTCAATTACAAAATTATCTTTAGACATTAACATTGATTTAATCTACCCTAAACTTAACACCTTTCATCAAAATTTCCATTATGGAAAAAATAGTAATTGTCTAGAAAAAAAATGCCTTGGTGGTAGAAAGTGAAGCCTCAAGGGCTGGGTTTTCTGGAGAGGGAGGGAGGAAGAATAGAGGGGAGTTTGTAGAAAAACATGATGTTGGTAGATGGTAGATGGCCAAAAAGGGAGCTAGGGAAAGAGGGATGATTGGCACAGAGTTTTAAAATGTTTGTTCTGTGATTCCCATATATCCACAAAACCTGTATTTTATGTGACTGGAAGCTTATCTACGGGAACTAATGAAAAGGCTGAGTTTTACTTCCAGATTACCATAATGTAGAACTGAGCAGATCATACGAACATAAGTCTTGAGAATTCTTGTGGAAAACTTCAGGTTTCTGCAGACTAGAATTGGAGGCTTAAATCCATTTTACCTAGCTATCCATGGGACAGATGTGATCAGGTAACATCTGGGTTAATATATGATAGTGAACATGAAGATATATATTATAGAAAATATTTTTAAACACTGGTGGCTTTATACAAGCTAAGAGTAGGTATCTCATAATAAAGGTGCACATTAAGAAAATAAATGTGAAGCAGGATATTTGTAAACAGAGTAGGTAAAGATCAAGAACCTTGAGATGCAGTTCCAGCTGTAGCCCAGTCTGAGGAATGACTTTCACTAAATTTTAATACCCGTATTTTCTTTCCTATATGGTATATAACGGTAGTTCACACGGACTGTTGATGCCTTTAATGCAGCAGCCAGAACCATAAAATTGGGACTTTCTACTTCTAGAAATATTTTCTTTAGGATCTTGAGAAAGAGTTCTTGGTCTGAAGGACCAGAGAGTGGGAGGAGCAAGGCAGAAGGCAACAGAACCAAAATGTTAATTACACCAATATAAGGAGCAGAAATGTCCTTTTTTGCAGGGAAACAGCAGCCCAGACACTCTTCCTTTAAAGATGAGACCATGTTCTTATGTGAGGTAGGGATACTAGGGAGAGTCCTTGTCTTTTTCACAAATTAGGGGCTGAGATAACAAGATTCAATTGGAATGCTTTGGTTGGATGGTTTTAAACCCTTCAGTAAAGAAAGAGAATTAAGATTATCTGCTAAAAAAATAAGGGCTGGGATCACCAACCCTTATTAAGTTTGTTTCAAGAGAGGGTTGGACTAGTTTTGGGAGAAGTAAGCTAGGAAGGCAATGATAAATTAATGGCAGTAATACCTATGAGTGTCTAGGGCCAAAGAGCCCCTGTACTATCTTATGTAAATTTCTAAAAATAAACCCCCCCTTCACCTTCTGTCAATGAAATTCAACTCCTTTTGGGAATACTCACATGGGCTTCTTATTCTCCCTGATGGGACCAGGAGAGGAAAGCAGAAAAAAATCAATATTCTTTTGGATTTCCTTTCGTTTATTCTTATAATTAGCAAATATTTGTTGAGCAGCTACTAGGCTATGTGCTCTGGGTTCAGTAGAGGAACTTGTTTTGTAATCATTTTGCTGTAATTTCTTTGATAAAAGCATCTCCTTTGACGCTTACACTGTTCGTTGTTATTATTTCTTAAATTACCCATTTGTTGAAGGTTTTGATGACCATCTTTCAAGTCTCGATTATGGGTTTAAGTAGAGCAAAGCATTCTTTGAACTATTCTACCATTCTAATGATGGAGAGCCATAATCTAAATTTCTCTTCTGTAAGCCACTGCGTACAACTGAAAAGATTTATTAGGTATCACAATCTTGTACTGGGACAGCTTAATGTATTCAGAAAATTTCACCATGAATGTGATGGCCATACCCGTGATTTGATCTTTTCCTCAAGAAGAAGTTTTAATCAGGATTTGTTGCTCAGCTGTATATTTTACATTATCAGATTGAGAAAGGTTGCTTTCTCTAACCTTGTAAATCCCCAAATTCTGGACTTTTGTCCCTGTTTGTGTATTGGTTAATTTAACACATCTCTTTCTTCTAATACCTTACTGGGTTAGTTTTCTAGAGGTAATGTAACAAAGTAGCACAAACTGCAGAGCTTAAACAACAAAAATTTGTTGTTTCACATTTCTGGAAACCAGAAGTCCAAGGTTAAGGTGTAAGCAGAGTTGGTTCCTTCCATGGGCTGTCAGAGAGAACCAGTTCCATACCTCTAATTTTTTTGATGGTTTGCTGAAAATCTCTGGCTTTCCTTTACTTATAGGTGAGTCTCCCTATCTCTGCCTTCATCTTCACATGGCGTTCTCCATGTTTGCTTGTCTCTGTGTCCCAATTTCCCCTTTTTATAATGATAGCAGTTATATCAGGACCCCATTTAATCTCAATTACCTGTTTTCTTCAATTTTGGTGTACTGAGGCTAGAATGCCAATATATCTCTTTTGAGAAGGTGGCGGGGGCTGGAAGGAGGGCACAATTTAACCCATAACACGCTTGATACAGCCAGCAGCAACTAAGAGGTTACTTACATTCTATTTTCTAACTTTCCCCCTCTAGGTTTACGAGTTAATTTGGTATATTATCTTCCTTCTGAGTTATCACAAACAACAGTTTTACCAAACACTACCAAATGGTTTTAGCCTTTTCTAAATTTTATCACCACCCAAATACAATCTCCCAAACCAATGCCTCATATTCTTTCACATTTCAATTTGTGGTTCTGGAGACCTTCACAAATTAGCACAGTAGTCATAATGGTTGCCCATAGATGCTGAAAAACACTTACAGTATTGGAATACTCAGATTACTCTTAAGTTTGTGAATAGTCCATTTGTACTCTTGCTGTTGCCTGCTTTCTGTGTCTCTGACGCTAGATGAGTTCTTTTAGGTTCTTTCCGATTATTTTGTCTCATGTGTCATTAGTTCCCTTTTGGCTCTTTTTTTCTCCTGAATTTATGCTGGGCCCCATAGACCATTACTCAAATTTGTCCCTCCCCATTACCCTTAGTACTATTACTAGCTATTCCTTTGCTACATTGGCCCTGAAAAATGCCAGAAGCAAACTGTACTCAGTCATTCCAATCTCCTGTGGCATGCCACACATTAAGAACATAAGGAGGAATCTACACCTTTATGCTGTTTTACTCAACTGTTTTCTCAACACTGATAGGGAAACCTACAGGAGTTTTCTCTCTCTCCTAATTTGAGGATATGCCATACAAGCATATGATTCCTTTTAAAACATGACCTTGTTTTCTTATTTTGCCATGGAAACCTGATCCTCAGTGTTTACTTTGGCTTCTACAACATTCTGACCACCTGCATACATTTGTTCCACTTTCTTTTCTGTTTCGGTATCTCTCATCTTGTCCAGTTCAGTTGTTGGCCAGTGTGTTCTATCTTGCCACCTCCACCTCTTCAGAAGCCTTACTTACTCCAACAAATGCCGCCTCTTTATTCTTTAAAGTTCTCCCTCTTGACTAGCACTTTTACTTGAGCATACTCATTTGCTTAGTTTGGCTCTACCTTAAAAAACCATGCTTAGACTTCATACTTTGATTTTCTTTGTGAATATCTTCATATATTTTTCTTATGATCTGCCCTCCTTGCTTCTTGTCTCCCCCCTGCACTCAACCCAACAGGATGGACTTTGAAGCCTTTTATTTTCCTCAGATTGATAAATCACATGGTTAAAAATAAAAGGCATTAAATATCTCATATTCTATGTTCAGAGAGCCACTGGATTGTGAACAGTCACCATGACCATAGTAAAAGACCAATGTATGGGCAAACAGACAATGATGCTGGAATGTAGAAGGATTAAAATCCCCCTTTCTGAGTATCACACAATTCACATGATTTTAACTAGCAGTTCACTTTATATTCAGCCTCTAGCAGCATCAACATTCAGGGATTCATAGTCCATTTTTTGATACTTCATGAGATTTTTAAGCTATTCTTTATTCTGAGAATCTGCCAATTATATTTGGAATGCAACTTGACACTTTTCCTGTTCATGATTTTGGTAAAAATGTACTGCATTTTAATGAAGTAAATGTTAAACACAGTAGAAACTTTGTAAGTTGACCACCCAAGGAACTGTAACAAACTGGTCAACATACAGAGGTGGTCAACATAAGGAACTAGGCCTACTGTACTGATATATGCATGTGGTGCTTGCCTGGTCTATGGAAATTAGGTCAACTTAAGGAAGGTGGTCCATGTAGGGAGGTGGTCAACTATGGAGGCTCTATTATGTTCCTACATAAACTCTGACCAGAAAATGTTGTATTGGGAGATTCATGCATTTATAAAGTTCGGTCATTTAAATCTATGTCAGAAACATAATTAACTAGGTAGACATTCTGCAGAGCTGCTTGGATACAGCAACCTTATTGTTATTAATGGCTATATAATATTCTGTTTGTATGTTTGTCTATACTTCTTCTGTTTAGCCATTTTCCTGTTGATGATCATTTAAATTGCTGTCAATTCCTTCTAATTTTTTATTATAAAAATTCTACAAATAGTATATAATATACACATATATCACTTATATGAGTGAACAAGGAAATTTATAGCATAAATTCCTGTAAGTAAAATTCCTGGGTCAAATTTTATGTGTACTTTTAATCCTTGTAGATATTGCTAATTGACCTTCATAACATTGTACCAATCTATCAGCCTACCAACAATGGGCATGAGTGCTTATTTCTCCATACCTGCATGACTATAGTGTTAGCAAACTTTAAAAAGAAAATCTGTCTGAAAATTTAAAAATTACTTCTCGTTGAAGTTCACATTTGTATTTCTTTTATTATGAGTGAGGTTTAAGATGTTTTCATGTTCATTCTTTCTAGAAATCATGTTTACCTAGAATGTTTTGACAATTCATATTGAATTTATGCATGTAATAATGAAATACTTGCATTTCACTTAAATACCATATTTAAAGGATATTTTTACTATATATAGAATCTAGATTGAGTTTTTTTTTTTTCTTTTAGCAGTTTAAAGAGGTTTGTCTTCTAGCTTACATAGTTTATGATGAGAAATCTTCATTTAATCTTGTTTTTGTTCCTCTGTTCATCATTGTACTTTTTTCCCCATCTGGCTGTTTTTAAGAAATTTTTTTATCATCAGTTTTGGACCATTTATTTGTGACATGCCATTTTGCTCCTATATTTGACTTTGCTTCTATATCTCATATAATTACTTTTCTCACTATAGTGTGTTTTATTTTAAATACTTGAAGATAGTTACACTAGCTATTTTAATCCCTATGTTTGCTAGTGTCATCATCTCTGTCATTTCTGATCTTTATCAATCCCCTTCCTATGGTTTATAGTTCACATTTTTCTGCTTTTTGGCATGCTCAATGATTTTGTGTTAGATGCTGGTCATTGTTTCAACAGGTGGGTAATATATTAAATACTTGTGGATCTGTTTGATATCTTTGAGCCCCTTTTTAAAAACAGGTGTACTGTATCTAGAATTAATATTCTAACTCTAGAATACCAGTGTTTCTATTAATTTTTTTTAATACAGTTTCACTCTGTTGCCCAGGTTAGAGTGCAAGTGGTATCATCATAGCTCACTATAATTTCAAGCTCCTGGGCTCAAGAGATCCCTCTATCTTAGCTTCCTGAGTAGCTGGGTCTATAGGTATGCACTACCATACCTGGATAATTTTTCTGTTTTTTGTATAGATGAGCTCTTGCTATGTTGCTTAGACTGGTCTCAAACTCCTTCCCACGAATGATCCTTCTGCCTCAGTCTCTCAAGGTGCTAGGATTATAGGCATGAGCCAGCCCATCTGGCCTTTATTTTTATTTTTCTCTTGGTTTCAGTTGTTTCTATTTCCCGATATACTTTATAATTTTTAATTGAATGAAAACATTGTATATAAGAAAATTATAGAGATAATGTAAGGGCTTGAGTACTTTCGCTTCCTTCAGAGAGGATTTGAAGTTGCTTCTGACACTTAAATACAGGTTTGAATTAAGCTGGTTCAAAGTTGGATTTCAGTGTACGTGAAGGCTAATCTTTTAATTTGGCTTATCTCTTAAGATGTATTTCAGGGAACTTAACTAAATGCCTGGCATGTTTATCAGAGAATCTGCTCCTTGATGAGCCCTGAGCTCCAATTTTTACCTCTCTAGTAATAGTAAACTGCCCTAAAGTTTTGCTCTACTTCTTAGAACTTTTATGGTCTGAATTTTGTCCCCTTCCAAATTCATGTTGAAGTCCTAAATCCCAGTACCTTGGAATGTGGCTGTATTTGGAGATAAGGTCTTTAACACAGTAATTACGTTAAAATGAGGTCATGCTGGTAGAAAGAGAGATCCTTATAGAAAGAGAGATTAGAATACATAAATGGAGAAAACTGCCATGTAGAAGCCAAGGTGGGAGGCCTCAGAAGAAACCAACCCTGCCAATAGCTTGTTCTCGTACCTTTATTCTCCAGAATTGTGAGAGAATAAATTTCTGTTGTTAAAGTCATCCAGTCTGGGTTATATTATTATGACAGTCCTAGCAAACTAATACAGGAACTAATCAATCAGCACACATCTGCACATTTGGTAGTAAAACTCAATGAGAAGCAAGCAGGTGGCAGGAAGAAAGTGGGGAAGAGTACATTCACACCTGATGGGTACAGTGCACCCCATCCAGGTGAGGGGTACCCTTATAGCTTTGACTCGAACTGTACAAATGCAATTCATGTAACTAAAACATTTCTACTCCCATAATATTTTAAAAAAACAAAAAGAATAATAGTCACTGCCAGTTATTTTTCTCCGTTCATTTCTTGACTGACTGGAGTTTATTGCCTAGGAATTTCCTCCAGAAGGGTTCATAGAAGTAACAATATTTGTCTATTTCCCTTATACTTAAGTGACAGTTTGGTTGGATACAGAAATCATGGATCATATATTATTTTCCTGGGTTCTTTGTAAGTATTATAGCTCTATGTTCTAGCATCAAATATTGTTGTGAAAGATGAAGCTGGTTTAATTTTTCCCCTTTTTATTAGATATGGGAAAGATGTGACATTGTAACAAAGTACAAAATATAAGGAGTTAAATGAGATTGAATTTTGTATCTCTCTGTAACAGTCTGGCTGGTCTGAGTTATCAGAGCCACTGCTGGGTAAGGTTATCTAGAAAGCATCCTCCATATTGTTGCTTCACCACTCCCTAGGGCATTTTCTAATCTCCAAGATCAAAAGTGAGGTGTTGGCACATCTATGTATTTCTACACTCCAGCTTGCAAAAGTAGAAGAGAAAAATATAATAAAGAAAGCAGTTTTCTTTCAATTGCAAATGACTTTAGTGCATATCCAGTGGTTCAGGACTTACTCATTTGGCCATCCTACTTAGTGAAAGTTAGGAAATACAGTGTGTATGGAGTGGCCAGATAGTCAGGATTAAGAGAAAATTTAGGAGGAACAAGTAGAACTCTACTTCTACCTTATGCCTGGAGTGGTTTTTTTTTTATTTTTATTTTTTTTAAATCTTTGAAGTCTAGCACTATCACTAAGATATGTAGTATGTTTCAGTATTGATAATATTACATGAGGTTTTTTATTGGGTGGTGGTGGTGGTATCAATTTCCAGTTTAAGCCATAAATTGAAGTCTCGTAATTCTTTAAAATTATGTCTCAAAATTTTCTTTTATGTTTTGTTTTGGTTGCCCCCCCTTTGGTCTGCTCTCCATATCTATCCTTTTGTTTGCTTTTCTGCTCTCCATATGTATCCTTTTGTTTGCTTTTCTTAATCCTGTTCTTCTCTCCTTTTATTTCAGTGATGGCTTTTTGTGCTGTTTAATGTGGCCTTCATTTCTTGGACGGATTTATTTTTTCTTCTATTTATTTCTCAAGTGTGCCAACTCATGTTTCATCTCCTCAAGTTTTCTGCTTTGAGCTTTTGATTCATTAGGTGCCTCATACTCACGACCTTATGTTTGGTCATGATTTTTATCTGAGCAGTGGCAATATTTTTCTGATGTTCATCACCTGCCACTTGTTTTTGTCACATTTTTCTTCATTTTCCCGAAAGTAACTTTGCATAGATACTTGGCTGATTCTTCTCTTCATTGTTACTTTTGTGAATGAGGTGAATTCTTTTTTTTTTCTTGCAGTTTTTGGCCGAGGGTGGGTTTGAATCACCACTTCCGGTATATGGGGCTGGTGCCCTACTTCTTTGAGCCACAGGCACCGCCCATGGAGGTGAATTCTTAAAGTTATTTGCAAGTGGTTCAGAGGGAACAGTGTTCCAGGCAAGCAGTAACTTTCCTTCACAGCAAAGCTACTTATGATACGTTGTGGGGTGTGTGTGTGTGTGTGAGAATTGTTTTACCCTTTATTTTCCTTAGTTCAAGGAAAGTAGTAGTTGCTAGGCTTCTCATAATTCAAGATCCCTTTCCTTCACATTTACCCTTCTTCAATAATACATTGTTTCTTTCAAAGATGTGTTTTCTTGATAGCCCCATTTCTCCTGCCCATTCTGTGGGTTAAAGAAGGTCCAGAGAAGCTCCCTCTAAAGATAGATTATCCTGTTCCCATTGGTCCAGACAAAGCTCGTGGTTGGCCCTCATGTTGAGCCATGTACTTTGAACAACTGTGCTCTGCCTGATTTATTTAAGCTCTTTGGACACAGATGTCTCTTTAGGTATTTTCCTGTACCCTTGTTTGACCTTCCCTGTAGGTGGCTGTTTCTTGAATGTTACAGTTTAAGGTTACAGGTATCTCCTAATTTTATCAAAAATTGTTTTCTCTTTTTTCAGTTTTTATTGTTTTTAATGATTCCTTAAAGAAAATTGTATTGAGTTGTATTTAGTCTGGCATTTTCAGATCAGGTACCACAAATATCAGTTTAGAGAAATCCTATATTATTTTGTTAGAATTAGTTTCCCTAAGTGGTAAGTTTACAAAATTTTAAGAATTCTAATCTGCTTTTAAAAAGGCTTATAAAAATCTCTGCCCTTCTTCCCATATATGAGTTTCTATTTTCCTATACCCTTTCTAATACATATATAGAGCTTTGCCTATTTAATATTCTAACATGGTATGGCTCTTAAGTACCATTTTTAATTGTTAGGTGACAAATAATTATATCTTCTTTTGAGAATTTTCTATTGTTGTTGTTCAGTGATTTTTGTTTTCTTTGGTGCCTTTGTCAACTTATTATGGAATGACATTAGCTTTTTCTTAAATGTATGTTGCATATTTTTTTCTCAGCCATTTACAAGTTTTATTTTTATTTTTAATATATTCCTTTACCAAATATAAGTTGTTATTATAATTTTTATTTCTTGAGATAGAGGCTCACTATGTCACCCTCGGTAGAGTGCCGTGGCATCACAGCTCATAGCAACCTCAAACTTTTGGGCTTAAGCCGTTCTCTTGCCTCAGCCTCCCAAGAAGTTGGGACTACATGTCATTTTTGTTTAGCAGGCTCTGGTCAGGTTTGAATCTGCCAGCCCTGGTATATGTGGCCAGCTCCCTAACCACTGAGTATGGGCACCAAGCCAATAAAAATTATCTTTATAGCAAGTTTAATATTTTCCCACGTAGCTTCTACCATAGGACCTTTTATACATATTTACCATACTGAGATTATGTATCTATATATATATATATATATGTATGTGGATCTATATAAAAAATATGATCTATAACACTAAGGGAATTTGATATGATATGATAATATATATATATATATATATGATAAGTCTAATGAATCTCTAGTAAGTCTGGAATTTGTTTTGAATGTGGTATAAAGTTCTATTTAGCTTATTTTCTGCAAAATTTTAAGTTATGTATTTCATCACCATTTATAGATCATTTATTCTTTCCCATTTATTTAAGAGGCTACTATTAACACATTACTCTTATATTTATACAGAAACACATCTAAGCTTTAAATTTTATTTTATCATTTACTTTTTTATGGCATCACTACAATATTGTAACTATCATTTTATGTATTCAAACATTTTATTTTCTGGCAGGGCTAAGTCCCTATTATTACTACAATTTTCAAAATCTCTTACTTAGTTTCATGTGTTATTCTTCCAGATGAACTTTGGAATCATTTGTTAAGTTTCCAAAAATAAATCCTCAAACCCACTGGGATTGTACTGGGATTGTACTGAGTTTATTTATTTATTTGGGAAGAATTGACATCTTGACAATATTAAGTCTTCTTAAACGGTAACATGATATAGTTCTCCATTTAGACAAGTTTTCTTTTATGTTCTTCAATAACAATGTGTGGTTTTCTTCACAGAGTTTCTGCACATTTCTCAGGACTTCAACTCTTAGGTGATATATGTTATTTTGCTATTATAAGTGTAATTTATTTCTAACTCATTATTTCTGGAATGTGGAAAAATATTGAGCTTTATTTTGTAATTACTACTTTACTAATATTTCTTGTAAATCCTACTTGCTTTTCAGATTATTCTTTTGAATTTTATGCCTCGATAATGATGCCATCTGCAAATAAGCTTAGTTTTTCTTCCTGTTTTCCAGTATTCATACTCCTTAATGGTTTTCGTATCCAGTTGGATTGGTCAACTTTCCCAGAACAATGTTAATTAACAAAAGAGCAGGAAGGCAAGCTTGTTCTTGATCATAGTAGAATACATCTATTATTTTACTGTTAAAACAGATTTTTTTTTGTAGAGTACATGTAGTTGGGTTTGTACAAGTGTTTTACTTTTTATTTTCTCCTCTAACAATCACATTTTAATTAGTGTGTGCATCATTTTGCCTTAATGTAACTATCAATATGGTTGTGTTTAGTTCTACCTTTGTGTTATTATTATTATGCTTATTCTCTCTGGGTTTATTTCTTCCTTTTTTCTCTCTCTTTGTTTGGGTAAACATTTTTGATTTATCTATTGGCTTGTTTTCTATATCTCTTTAATTTTTTTTTCTTTAATGCTTGCTCTGGAGATTATGTTATCTATATATAACTTTAACGTTAATGTCGTTCCAGTTCCAGTAAAATGTAGAAGCAAAATTTGGAGCCACATAAAGTTTTGGGCAAAGGAGTGAAATTAAACTGATGATTGGATTTTATTTATTTATTTTTTTTTTTGAGACAAAGTTTCACTCTGTACCCCTAGGTAGAGTGCTACTGCATCATACCTCACAGCAACCTCAAACTCTTGGGCTCTGGCGATTCTTTTGCCTCAGCCTCCCAAGTAGCTGGGAATATAAGCACCCGCCATGATGCCTGGCTATTTTTAGAGAAGGGATTTTATCCTTGCTCTTGCTCAGGGTGGTCTTGAACTCCTGAGCTCAAGCAACCCACATGCCTTGTCCTCTCAGAGTGCTAGGATTTCAGGTGTGAACCATCACGCCTGGCCCTAAACTGATATTTTAACAAGATAACGTTGTTGCTCTGTAGAGAATACATTTTAAAGGTATAAAGGCTAAAGCTTTTACCCTAATAGAGAGACTATTGCAAATACACAGGAATTTCCTTCTAAAACTAAAATTTTTTCCTAGGAAAAAGTATGAATTGTGTCCAATGCTTTTTCTGTTGAAGTAATTATTGAGTGATCATTTTATTCTGTTAATGTGATGCATTATGTTGATGTAGTTTTGAATGCTAAACCAACCTTGCACTCCTGAGATAAATTCTATGTGGTCACGAGGTACTACTATCTTTTTTATTTAGTTTTGGTTTTGATATGTTAATATTTTGTTAAAGAATTTTGAGACTATGTTCATGACGGGTAGGGGGGTCTATAATTTTTATGTTCTGCAAAGCCCTTGTCTAGTTTTGGTATTTTGTCATGCTGGTCTCATATAATGAGTTTCTTCCTCTTCTGTGTTCTGAAAGATCTTATGTTAGACTGGTAGCAATTCCTCCTTGAAAGTTTGAAAGAATCTACCAGTGAAGCCATCTGGGCCTGGAGTTTATTTTACATGAAGAATTTTTTTCATTCTCTCAGATTTCTTTTTTATAGCCTTATTAAAATTTAGTCAACAAATAAAAACTGTATGTATTTATGATGTACAATGTGATGTTTTGATAGATGTATACATTGTGAAATGATTAAATCAAGCTAATTAACATATCCAGGACCTTACACACTCACCAGTTTTTGTGGTAAGAACATTTAAGATTTTCTCTCTTAGCAATTTAAGTATATCTTATTATTACTTTTATTTCAGTAGATTTAGGAGTACAAGTTTTTTTTTTTTTGTTACATGGATGAATTGTATAATGCTGAAGATAGGGCTTTCAGTGCACTTCTCACCAGAATAATGTACATTGTACTTGATAGGTAGCTTTTTGTCCGTCACCCCCCCCCCTTCCCCCTTCTTAGTTTTCAATGTCCATTACATGGCTTGATGACCATATATATCCCTCATTTAGTTTCTACTTATAAGTAACAACATGTGGTGTTTGTTTTTCTATTCCTGAGCTATTTCACTTGGGATAATGTTCCCTAGTTCTATTCAAGTTGTGGCAAAAGACATTATTTCATTTCTATTTACAGCTGAATAGTACATATATATACTTTTTTTGTACATACATATATTATGTTTATATATATGTATATTTTTCAACTTTACGCTATGATAGGGGAAGAGTACTGGTGGAGTACTGGGAATCCTATTGATTCTTTGTCAGACTTTTAATCGGTTCACTCATTTTCAGCTACATAGTCATCTACATAGTCTCTTCAGGGATACCTTAGGTTTCCAAACACTGACGGTCTCTTAAAATTTGTAGCCCAAATTAGCTTCATTCTGGTCTTCCCTCATGGCCATTTCGTTTTCAGCTTTCTGTGGTCCGTTTTACTTATCCATCTGCTTCGTTTCTAAATTTAATTGCTTTTTGTCATCTTTGTTATTCTCTTTATACCTGTGAGTTATCCTAACACAACTCCCTTAGTGCCGTTTTTGTGAGGTTTCAGGAGGACTTAGTGAAGATTGAGTTCTGCTTTTTCTGTTTAACTATAAATTGGCTAGCTTTAGTTTTTATTTTTATATAGGAATCATCTCTCGCTCTCTCTTTTCAGAGCCTGTTCAACCTTAGACATGTCTTTTTAGCATAGAAAATATTTCTTCTACTTTATCACTAATTACAATGTATGTTCTGTTTTCTCAAGCTGCCTTTTCTGGGAACCATATCCAGCCTCCCCTTGGCAGAGCCTATCTCTCGTTCTCTGTATCTCCCTAGCATTTTGTAACCGTGCTGCTGAAGTGAGCACTCTTTCAGTATGTTGAATATTTCATGATCGCACTTACCACAGTGCTTTGCCAGTTAAATTTTGTACTATATTCCTTCTCTAACTGTAAATTCCTTGAAGACATAAATCACATCTGCTTGGCACAATAGCGCAGTCAATAGATGACAGTGGACTAAGTGAAACAGGGTAAGTGGGATCCACAGAGCCAGATTTCTCATAAGGTGAATAAGCAGAGAGAAGAAATGAACAAAATGTTTGTTTTTGTTTTTGTTTTTTTGCAGTTTCTGGCCGGGGCTGGGTTTGAACCTGCCACCTCCGGCATATGGGGCCAGCGCCCTACTCCTTTGAGCCACAAATAGGGAAATTGAAAATAGGGAAATTTGTCATAATAAATTAAGGACTCTCTATGCTATAATTTAAGGTTTATTGAGAGAGATAAGGTAGGAAGAGGCATGAAAATGAGGGTTGAAGGGCATTTATCAGAGGTCAATGTGGGAAAGACTTTTACTGAGTAAAAAGAACATGTGCATTGTGTTGTGAGGAAGAACTAGTAAATGGCATTAGGTAGGAAAACAGTCCTGTGTACAGAATACCATTTGATTCTACTTGAATTATTTCATTCTAAATCGAGCTTTAAAATTCTTCTTGCTGTTTACATTCTCTTTTACTTAAGGAGGGGACTGTGGTTTCATGTGAGACCTAATAGTTTTGGTGCCATTGGATAGAGTTATCTAGTATTGAATATACGACTGAGAATGGATATACAGGGATTTCATGTGCAGTATTTCTGTGTTGACAGAAGAATGTATTGTTTTCCCTTCTATATAACATGCTAGGAAGTGGTTAGGGAAGGAGGTTTAAATGAAATACTCTCTAGAATGCTTATCTTAATTCATGGCACTTGTAATGATAATTTTAAGGAGAAAAAGCTTATAGCCATTACCTACAAGATTTGAAATATAATGCTTATATTTGAAGTATAGAAAAGGATAATTGTATGTAATATTTCAATAAAAATATTTTTGGGATAGATATTATGAGTCAACTATATTAATAGACCCAATTTACCCAAGAAAAGTACATTTTGCATGTGCTTTTGTCAAAATATTAAATTCATTACATGGTCATATTATTTCCTTCTTTAACACATTAAATTACAAAAGAATTTATTTAAAATACATATTCATTTCTGATTTTCTGTAGGTTCTAGGACCCCTCTTTATTACCAAAATCCATGGATGCTGAAGTCCCTTACATATTATAAGATGACATGGTGTTTGCGTATAATCTAGGCACATCCTCTTACATACTTTAAATCATCCTTAGATTACTTATTATACCTAATACAGTGTAAATGCTATGTAAATAGTTGTTATATTCTACTATTTAGGAAATAATTTTTCTCAATTCATAGATGCCAAACCCACAGATATGGAGGTCTGACTGTAGTTAAGTTAAAGCTGATTTTATTTATGAAAGATAGTGTTAGTGTGAAAACTATGGCTGATTAGCTTGACTTAGAACATTAAATTCAGGTGTATTCTCTGACTTGCCTCTTTCGATGACTAATAACTATAGATAGGGAATACCAGAAAGCAGCATGGGTCTGGGTTCCCCACGTAAGAATATGCGACTTTAATCTGAAAACGTGAGAATTATGGTGGCTGAGTGACCATGAAGTGCAGATTTGTTCAGTAGTTGGTTACCAGTGTTGCAAGAAGGCGGTAATCATATGTAATTCTAGCAACAAGTTAGCTACTACTATAATTTTGAAGTAGGGATAAGTATAAATGATATTTTTTAATATCTGTAACAACTATAGTTTGATATGAAAATATTGGTGATTTCTATTGGTTTATTGTTTTTATGTAAAATTGAGAAAAATGTCAGGTTAGAGTTTAATAAAAAAAATAAAAAAGATGTAATTTTTTTCTCCCCACCCATGATAATGAACCTCTCAAATTCTACCTTTGGGCCCTATGTTAAGGACATTTGCCTTAGTTTTTTTTTTTTTTTTTTTTTTTTGAGACAGAGCCTCAAGCTGTCTCCCTGGTGCCGCAGCATCACAGCTCACAGCAACCTCAAACTCCAGGTTCTCTCGCCTCAGCCTCCCAAATAGCTGGGACTATAGGCACCTGCCACAACGCCCAGTAATTTTTTGGTTGTGGCTGTCATTGTTGTTTGGCAGGCCTGGGCTGGATTTGAACCTGCCAGCTCTGGGGTATGTGGCTGGTGCC
This sequence comes from Loris lydekkerianus, assembly GCA_963574355.1. Taxonomy (NCBI): domain Eukaryota; kingdom Metazoa; phylum Chordata; class Mammalia; order Primates; family Lorisidae; genus Loris; species Loris lydekkerianus. The sequence goes on from CAUYPK010076300.1 coordinate 31,201, forward strand.
TTAGTCATTTGAGCTACTGGTGCTGAGCCTTTAGATTTTTTATTTTATCCCACGTAATGGCCCTCTGCCACATTAGTTACAGAGCGATAGACAATAACAGTGGAGCCAGTCTCAATTCCTTCTCTGTCACAGTGCTCTAGCTTAACTGGTATTGAGTCTTGAAGAAGGTTTTTAGAAAAATTGTAAATTCTAGATGATAAAATCTGAAAAGAGTGAACTAGCCCCAAAGCCATGGAGCGTGATTGTTTTCAGATTTAAAAAGAGCCTTGCAGTAAGAACAAACTTACTGTCCTTCTCCTCAGTACTTAAGAAAGGTTGAACCCATTTTTCTTTCCATATTGAACATTTCCCTTTGTCAATTACAGGGAAAGATGTGAATCAGAGACACAAAATGTGATGTCTCACCCTTAGAGGTATAAAGGTAGAATTCACTCAACAGAGCTATCCTGCAAAGCATCTCTTAATTTATGGTTTTAATCATTTTAATCAAAGCAGATAGTCTGGATTTATTTAGGGTTTTTTTTTGTGTGTGTGTGTGTGTATACATGTGTTAATGAAGATAGTGTGTGAAAAACAAAATCGATTGCTGCTATAGGCATAGATCTAGTCAAAAAGCTGTAGAAAACCCTAATCCTATATGTTTTTCAAACATATACATTTAAGATAGGTATGATTTGAGCTGTATATAGTGTAGCAACCATCTTAATGGAAAGTAGCTTTATGATTATTAGATCCAGACATTATGGCTTCAAGGCTATTATAATTTAAGATTGTAAAATTAAACACATCGTTTGAAAGTGGAAAATGTTACCTAATTCTCAAATGCATATTGTCTTTGGAGGTTTGTAAAAATAATGAAGACTCATTTTGTGTGGGATTCTCAGCTAAGAACAAGGAATAGGGACTATTAAGATTTGAGTTTGAAAGTCTGCAGGTTCTACTTTCGTTATGTAATAATTCCTCATTAATAAGTACAAAATGGGTACTAGCAAAAAAGCCTACTTTTAAGAGAAATCCATTTAAAATAGGACAAAAATTTTCAGATATCAAGTGAAAAAAGGTTTAATGAGGACATTACCTTGAAAAATGAAGTAAAACTCATTAAAACAAATTTATTTCACATTATTAAATTTAGCTTATAACTATGCATTGATTTAAAACAAGGAATGAATCTAAGGTGGATTTTTTTGGTATGAGAAATGGTATGATAATAGGATATGACATTCTTCTCTTTATGTTTTTGATTTTTGTTAGTATGATAATGTAGAGTCAGTTTTTACAAAAATTTCCAAGGGCTTCCTCAATTTTCCCAAGGGCCTTATTTTGTACTGTTTTATTCAGATATCCTCTTTGTGGTGGCTATCTTATTTTTTTCATTCTGCAAGACTCAAATTTTTCCTCTTTAGTCTGTTAGCTTTAAATTGTGAAACATTGTAGACACTGAATTTTCATGAGGGCAGATGTTAGTGTATTATATGAGAAGGGATGTTGGGTGGTAACTAAATTTATAGATGTCTGGTTCTACAGTAAACATTTTCCAATTATGACTATTGCTCTATATACATCTTTCTAATTGGAAGGGTGGGGGAGGAACTCATCTGCCAACTGTTTTTCACGAAATTATTATTATCTCCCTTTTAGTCATGAAAACACGTGGAAAAACATAAAGTCGTGGTAGCACTAAAACACAGGCATGTTGGCCAAAGATCTGTCCTATTCCAATAGGAATTTCCAACAGTCAACTTGTAGAAAGGGCCCTGAGGAGGATTGAGCTGGTAAATAACTGGATATTTCTACCCATTCATACTCTGTCATCTAACTTGGAGACAAGAACCTTTCACTGACTGGGAGAGAAAAAGGACTAAGAGAATGTCTTCTGCATTCTATAGTCAGTCTGTTTTTCATATCTGTTCTCTAAAACTACGCAGGGCAGTAGCCTTTATCTCAACTCCCTGTTACTTCTTCTACCTCTCAAGCTGTCCTTTCTAAGGACATTTGGGGATGAAAATTTGCTATAATATATTACAGCAGAAGCAATGGACAATCAGTGATGTTTTGTGACTAGAGATATGAAGACTGTAATAACAATTAGGCATAACGACACTGCTATTATTACTAATTGTAATAGTGGCTAACATTTATGGAGCTCATACTAGATAGCACATAATTATGAATTCACCAGATCTTTACAACAACCCTGTGAGTTAGGTACTAATTATTATTTACACTTTGCTAATGAGGAAACTAACACATACAAAGGTTGAGTAACTTGCCCAAAGTCACATAGCCAATAAACAGAAGTTCAGAATTTGAATGAAGTATCTAATTCCAAGATCCTACCACTTTAAATGTCTTCCACTGTATCTGGGGCAGGTTAATATTCAGGTTAATACTGATCACTAACTTGTAACTGTTTTTCTCTTAGAATCTCTGCTTTCAAGAGGATAGTTGTCCCTGAGATTCTTTCCTTAGGTAAATAATGTACCATGGTAGAAAAAAGCATGTGTTTTAAAAGTCTAAAACTTAGGTGAAGTTAGAAGATTTCAGGTATAGAGAAAAATGTTTCTGAGAAGCATTGAGAAAGAGCATGGCTGCTTCTTGCTTTACCAGACAAGTAAAAGTTTCCCTTGGTCTGAGAGAAAAGAGGTAAGTGGAGGGGAGTTGGGAATCTAGGGGTCCCAGAGACCAGGGGCAGGGTCCCTTCCCATGCTCTTCAGGTTGACAGCTATAGTGGTGGGTTCCAAACCTTCAAGAGGGTTGGGGACAGGGCAGCTGACAACTTGAACATTGTGCCCACGGTATCCCAGGAGATAGGGTCACACCAGGAGTCATGTGCTTCAGTGTGTGCCACATGAAAACTGCGTATCAGAAAGAAGAATCCTGTTCCCCTCTCAGCATGATGTAGAAGAATCAGAGAGAAGTGCAGATCCAGATGTGCCCGTTTGGGTAGGAATCAGGACAGCTTCTTGCTGAGCTGTGTGGGCTCATGACTGAAGACGAGTTGGGATAATGGATGTTTCAGTCTGTATCTGTATAGAGGGGTGATCCCGGTATCTGCTCTTTTCCTTTCCCCCAAACAATATCTTGATACTTTGTAAGTTCCCTGGAATTTAGAAACAACTCTACAGAAGAGAAAGGTAGATTCCAGATTTGTAAAAAATGTACTGCTATCTTAATATAATTTATGTATTCTTACTTACTCAGATGTACAGTGTAAGACCTGTAGTCTAGTTTTTCTGGCTATTTTTTTAGTTAATCTTTCCAGAAAAATTATGTTATACACAAATTGTTCAATTTATCAAGCATTTACATGTACTTATGTATTCCACCTCACCAGTTTTAATTCATTTTTTGAAGTAGATAATATGTGTGCTTGGTAAAAAATCCAAAAGTTGAAAAAGAAGTCTTGTTCCTCAGTACTAACACTATTATTTATTTTTTATGTTTCCTAAGATTTCATGTGTACATATTCTCAGACACATATATAGTCTAAAAACAGACCCACAATTATAACATGGTTTATATACTGCTCTGTACCTTGCCTTTTCTGTGTAAGAAGGAAAAGATGTTTTGGATATTATTCCATAGTTGTTATTTGGCATTCCATTCTAAGGATGCATCACGATTTACTTAAGCAATCTCTACTGATGGGAATTTAGGTAATTTCCAGTTTTTTGCTATGAGTAGTCCTGTAATGAATTGTTTGTACATACATCTATTCACATTTATTTGAACATATGTGAATGATAATTCTGTAAGTAGAATGTAGTAATGATACTTACATAATTGAAAATATTAGCAGGCATTGCCCGGTGGCTCTCCATAGGGACCGTCATACTTTGTTTTTTTTTTTTGTTTGTTTGTTTTTTTTAGCAGTTTTTGGCAGGGGCTGGGTTTGAACCCACCACATCCAGCATATGGGACCAGCGCCCTACTCCTTTGAGCCACAGGTGTCGCCCCATGGGATTGTCATACTTTTAAAATGAATGCTAATTTGGTTAATGTGAACTAAAATCTTATTATTTTAATTTGTATTTTCTTTATTACTACTGAATTGATTATATTTTCATGTGTATATTGGCCATTCAAGTTTCTACCTCTATAAATTACCTGTTCATATCCTTTGCCCATTTTTCTTTTTGGCTGCTTTTCAATTTCTTTTTAGGACTATACCAAGTGAAATTCCCACTGCAAAGTAAAGAAGTACCCATTTCCAAACAGGCGAAACTTACTAAAGGCAGAATACAAATGTCTACATACAATAACTAAGAAAATGCCATGAAGGCTACGTTGAACAGTTTGATGAGAATATTTCAGTTTGTATATGAAACAAGCACATTGTACTCCTTGATTGCACTAATGTATACAGCTATGATTTAACAAGAAAGAAAGAAGGAAGGAAGGACGGAAGGAAGGAACGAAGGAAGGAAGGACGGAAGGAAGGAAGGACGGAATTGATGGGTGTATTTCCATTAACGACCAGCAGGGGCAATATGTATCTTGAGAAACGAGTGAAGAAGCTTGCACAGATCTTTTCCAATGACTTTCCTCACAAACTCTAAGAGCAGTAGGTGCCACCAACAAATCACTCGTCTGTCCCT